>CAJFCP010024521.1:16948-42082 GCA_904066005.1 Synergus itoensis | reverse complement strand
AGTAGTGAAATCAATCAGACACCACCTGAGGTTCGTGAAACAGCTGAGAAAACCACAAACAATTTATTACCTCAAGAATCAAAAGAGAAATATCTGTTAATTTACAACCAGTTCATAAAGTGGAAAAATGAGAAAAAAGTGAAATCGTTATCTGAAAACGTATTGCTGGCATATTTCACTGAATTACCGGAAAAGCTTAAAGCTTCAACTTTGTGGTCTCGCTATTCAATGCTAAAAATGACGATAAAAACCAATGATAATATTGACATTGGAACTTATGGCAAATTGAATGCCTTTTTAAAGAGAAAATCAACGGGATTTGTCAGCAAAAAATCAAAAACTTTGTCAGCAGATGAATGCACAAAATTCTTAACCGAAGCTCCTGATCAGCAATATTTAGCAACAAAGGTAAATATTAAAAAATTTAACGACATATTTTCTTAACTTTTGCTATATAACTCCAAAAATAATGCTTCACATATGCTTCCTATTTTTATTTTACTCTTTTCATCTTTTATACTTTATAGTTTTAATTGAAATAAATATCAGGATGCATAAATTTCAGAAACATGTCTCCTATTTTTATCTTTTTGCATTGTTATTTTGCTCCTTATTGTATCTTATAATTCCTATGTAAATAAATAGAAGGGATTACTTTTGTAGCGAGCAACGTATTAAGGGGACCCGTCAGTCAAACGTGTCGAAAAAAAAGCGATTTTTACCATTTTTTTTTTAAGCCAGGTTTATTTATTATTTCACAAGTATATAATCATTCAATTAATACATCTTTGAAGTAGTTTCAGTAATATTTTCGTGTAAAAATATTAGAAAACAAGCGAGTTATAAATAATTTCCGAAAGGTCCAAAAAAAAAAAGGTCGATTTCGGTGGCCCTAACTGGTCAAATCTGAATCATCTGAAATAAACAAAACAAACGGCATTCGTTAGTAAACATCTGTAGCTAGGGAGTGAATGTCAGGAAATTTTGATTTTTTGATTTTTTTAAAAATGGCGGAATTTTGAACAAAAAAATTTTTTTTTACTGAAAAAAACGCCCGTTTTTCGACAAAAAAAAATAATAATAATTTTTTTTTTGTTCAATCCTTAGGTTCACTCCCTAGGTAGTTGTGTTTTACATAACTGATAAAAATTTGGTAACGATCGGATAAGCCGTTTCGGCGCTACGAGGGCCACCGATTTGAAAACGTGATTTCGAGAAAAACGCGTTTAAAGTTTTGTCGAGCGCGCAGCTGCCGCTGTGTACGTCTGTCCAACCGACTTATACCTGCTTCGGTTAAAATTGTATATCTTCGTTAATAATGCTCGGATCTTTATAAAATTTGGGGAGAATATTTTTGAAATATCATTCTTTCAGAAAATGCAATAAAAAAAAAAATCGATTTTTTGACTGACGGGTCCCCTTAATTTATTTAATCATTTATTTATAATTAATATTGATAAAATTAAATAATTAGTAGTAATAATAAAAATTTTTTATATTATTTGCAGGTTGCTTTGATCTTCGGAATTATTGGTGCACTCCGAAAAGCAGAGCTCTGTAATATCATGATAAATGATATCAAGGATCATATGTCTCATTTGTTGATAACTATACCAAAAACCAAAACACATATTCCACGAACATTTATTATTGAAGGAGAATTCTACTACAATTTATTTAAAAAATATGAGGCTCTACGACCACAGAATATAAATTCTGGTAGATTCTTTTTGAATGATCAAAATGGCAAATGTACGCATCAAGTTATTGGCATCAACAAATTTGCTAATATGCCAAAACAAATTGCTACGTATTTAAAATTGTCAGACCCTCAACTCTATACGGGTCACACCTTTCGTCGCACTTCAGCAACACTTCTTGCTAATTCAGGAGCAGACATAACAGTTCTCAAACGTCATGGTGGATGGAAATCTAATCAGGTTGCAGAAGGTTACGTAGAAGACTCGGTAAACAATAAAAGAAAGATATGCAATCAAATAACAGAGTCATTGAGTGTAAAATCGTCTTCTCCTACTAAAAAATCTGAGAATAAATCTCCATCACCAAAGCGCTCTAAAACTAAATCGAAGGTAAATTTCGGCACATCTACATCTAAAGTTTGTGACTCAGAAGATGCAAAACTGACCAAAACAATTACTAATTCAAATAAAGTTGTTTATCAGTTTACTAATTGTTCAAACTTAACAATTCAGAACTTTCTCAGCGAGGACGGAAATTGACCGATATAAAAGTTTAATGTGAACACTTCATTTTTGTACTATTTATTGTTTATTAGTTCTCTAATTGTTAAGTTTATAAAATAATTAAACAATCAAATCGTTCACCAATGTAAAAGGATAACTTAATTTAATTTTATAAATATAATATACTATTTCAAACTCTCTTGAATTTTTCATTTTAAAAAATTTTTAAATATCTAAAATTAAAAAAATTTTCTCGTTTTTATTGTTTCGCAAATCAAACATTCCATGCATTTATTATAAAAAGTATCGTGTGAAACAGGTACGGAAAGTAGGCAGTCATAACTCTTGCGAAGTTTACTGTACTTGCCATCGGCTCATCTACGGCTCGTTTCCGGCTGGCCTTCGCCTCGCCTCCAACTCGTTTCCGGCTCGTCTTCGGCTTGCCTCCAACTCGCCTCCGACTTGCCTCCAACTTGCCTCAGATTCGCCTCTGACTCGTACAGTAAACTTCACACTCGTTTGGAACTGCCTACTTTCCGCACTTGTTGCACAATATACTATTAATCGACGTTCGCCTGTTTCTTCATGCTCTTTAACCGCACCTGAATCGAATGGTATGAGGTCTGCACCAATCAAACGTTTAGCTGCACCTGAAAAATTGTCCTTAAATCCATCAGAAACAAGTCCTTCTGAATCATCCACATCAACAAAAGGACGTGTGCACACTCATGCAAATAGAATTTCAACGTATCGTCGCTTTATCGAAACTGATGATGATCAAGTAACTATAAGAGAAGTATAACACAACTTTAAATTCAGATTCATTTGGAATTACAACTTATATACCTGTAAAATCTTATTAAGAAGCACTTTGAATTCAAAAGGTTCATCTTGGTGGAGATGTCTACGTCCACGTTGATATATGGGGAAATATGAAAAGAAAAAATGATTCGAAATTTGTTCGAGAACTGGCAGAACTAGTTTGGACAACACCTATACTTAAAAAGAAATGCGTGAACAAATCAAAATTACTGAAAGAAAAATATAGTAACCCAGAAAATCGACCTTTAGAAGATGAAAGAGATGAATTATCGCTCGAAAAATGCAAACTAATGGAAGGTAAATTATTATGTCTATAGATAGATAGATAGCAGATATAGGTATTGAAAAGGTTTGTTTAAAATCTTGTTGCACTTTTTTTATTACTTAAAATAATACAGAATTCAAAACTTTCATAGTTTATGGAAGCAGTTTTTAAGATTGTATTATTTTTTAGCCTAAAGCGAAATTATTGAATATTAAGAAATTTTAAAATTACATTTTTCTAAGTTATCATAAGCAGAAATGAACAAATATGCGCGCATGATATTCTATAGTATACGTAAAATTATAATGTTAATTGTGATTTTTATTAAAGATCATTTTAGCAGACAGTTAAAAAAATAATAAATGAACTTGTTACATAAAAAATAATATATACTATAATACTATCAGTTCTAATGGTTTTTTCTTTCTCATTGCAGATCTATTGTATGAAAAGGTGACAGAAGCTGGTGTCACAGGTGCAAAACGTTTAGCAAGGGTTGGTAAAATTTGGGGCTACATGACACAAAAAATCTATGACGTAAGGAGAAAACTTAAATTTGACAACGAATAAGTTTACTCAGTTACAGACAGCCCCCTGCAACGACGTTAGTTCACTAGTACGGTCAAGTGAAGCTCGGAGCGCAGATGGCGCTGGGAGTCTTTCCAGCCTGTTTTTACATGACAAGCATAGGAAAAATTAGTTAGAAATTAATTTAATTGATATTATTCGTAATGACAATCGGTTTTATGCATCACATAATTGAAGCTTCATATCTTTTTAAATATTAGAGTAATTTTAAGTAAAAAAAAAGTCATCAAAATCTTTTTTTCCAAATGTAAAGTTGCTCCACTTTTAGACATGCCACTCATAGTGATAATAGTCTTGTTTATCCTAATATTAGAATATTTTCTCTATTTAAAAATTTGGAATCGCTTTTTAAACAACATGGCCGTTTGAATAACTGTTTCGATATAATAATTAATGACCTGTGATTTTAAATAAAACATTTAAATATCCATGTGCTGAACATAGCTGTGACGTTCTTGTGTTCGTTATCAAGAACTATTTATCGCTTAGAATGAGGCAGTTCGCTAAAGAAAGCAAAATTAAAGCTAAAAGGCGAAATGTAATTCAAAAAAATCTGCCCGCTTCGCGGGCACATTCTCATCGCGCGCTTGTGCCCTGCAGGAGGCTTGCACCTTACAGGACGCTTGTACCTACATGTTTTTTTTAAATTACTTTAAATTTAAATTTAAATAAAATTAAATTAAAGCTTTGAATGTAAAAGAAAACTAATTTACTTAAGGTTCTATCGACCTTAAGGAGCACATTCTCATCAGGGCACTCGCGCTTCGCGCTCGATATTTGATTTAAACCTCGCGCTCAGCTCTGTTTAACAATATTTTTCATGATTAAAACGAAAACTACTCATCCTATTGAAAAGTGGCAAAAAGATAACTTGTAGATCTTTCTAAGACCAATAATTATGTTTCTTATCATTTTCTCTGCATCTCGCGTCATTTGGCTCAAAATTTGAATTTTCGATTTTTTAAGGAAATTCAAAAAGTTGTTATGCCTATCCTATAGGGCGTTCAAAAAGAAACATTTTTCATCTTTAGACTTTTTTTCATACCGTGCGTTGTTTGGCTTCTAATTTAAGTTTTCTTTCATTTTTTTGGATTTTCAAAATGTTATGTCTTTCAATTTTTTTTTTATCCAAAAAAGTCATTAGGAAGAATTGTTCGAATTTTTGAGTACTACGAATATCCGTGCATAGAATTTTGAAATTAAAAAAAAAAGTGGTATCAAAAATTTTGAAAATGCTCCAACTTTTTGAATTTTTATCCAAAATGGCTGGCCAATGAACTTGACCTTCATTTTAGGACACTCAAAGAGTATACCAAAGGCCAATCCAATCGGTCAATTCTTTCGAAAGTTATCGTGCTCACAAACTAAAAATCTACAGACAGACACACAGACAGACACATTCGTAAAAACATGTTTTTCGGGTTCAGGGGGTCCCAAAACGTGGACATTTGACAAAAACTGGGGGGGTCAAATTTTACACAAATCTAATACCTTCTCTGATGAGAATGTAAAAAACTTAGCAGAGTTGCTGAGGTTTAAACGGCTTAAAGTTTTAAACAGTGTAAATACTTTTATTTTAGTTTACGAAGTTTATTCAAATTAATCATTTGTTATTATTTTAAGGTTACTGTCGTTAATAGATTGCTTATTTATACCAGCATATGACGTTGTTCTTATTTTAATTTTCTTTCCCATTAAATCAATTCTTTACCCCAAAATAAAATTAGAATATCTGTTATTTAATTTCAATTTTTAATCAAATTGTATATTTCATAACAGTATTAGGTGTACAACTTTGCTTCCGCGGTTTGTCGATAGATGGTTGTAGCGGTTAGTGCGGGTTGAAATAGGCAGGTCAAACATTTTATACAGTAAGTTTGGACATCTGTTAACATAACTACAGCACCACATTAGTGAATTTGTGTTTGCATCAGAAGTGTATTCTCGATCAAAGATGTCAGTTTTCGAGCCAAATTCTCGTCATTTGCGGGAAGTGTTGATTTTCTGCTTTCATTTGAAGAAAACTGCGGCTCAGGCTCACCGAATGCTCTCAAATGTTTACGGTGAGGCTGCTCTTAGTGAAAGAACGTGTCAAGAGTGGTTTCAACGCTTTAAGAGAGTGGTGATTTTGATGTCGAGGACCGACATAGCGGTGGGAGAGAGAAAATTTTCCAAGATTCCGAACTGGAGGCACTACTTGCTGAAGACTCATGCCAAACTCAAGAAGAATTAGCCAAATCATTGGGAGTCACTCAACAAGCAATTTCGAAACGCCTCCAAGCCATGGGAATGATTCAGAAGCAAG
This sequence comes from Synergus itoensis, assembly GCA_904066005.1. NCBI lineage: Eukaryota > Metazoa > Arthropoda > Insecta > Hymenoptera > Cynipidae > Synergus > Synergus itoensis. The sequence goes on along the minus strand of CAJFCP010024521.1, from coordinate 35,898 downwards.
GAAATTGGGTTCCTTATGAATTGAAGCCAAGAGACGTTGAACGCCGTTTCTTTGCTTGTGAACAGCTGCTTCAAAGACAGAATCGGAAGGGGTTTTTACATCGAATTGTGACCGGCGACGAGAAATGGGTCCACTACGATAATCCCAAGCGCAGAAAATCATGGGGAATGCCCGGACATGCCTCTACGTCAACGGCCAGACCGAATATTCACGGTGCCAAGGTTATGCTTTGATTTGGTGGGACCAGCTCGGTGTGGTGTATTATGAGCTGTTAAAACCGAGTGAAACCATCACAGGAGACCGATATCGAACGCAATTGATGCGTTTGAGCCGTGCATTGAAGGAGAAACGGCCACAGTACCAAGAGAGACAAGATAAAGTTATCCTGCAACATGACAATGCTCGGCCACATGTCGCAAAACCCGTCAAGACATACTTGGAAACCCTAAAATGGGAAGTCTTACCCCACCCGCCATACTCTCCAGACATTGCTCCTTCCGACTACCATTTGTTCCGATCAATGGCACATGGCCTAGCTGAGCAGCATTTTCACTCTTATGAAGAAGTCAAAAAATGGATCGATTCATGGATCGCATCAAAAGACGCATCATTTTTTCGAGATGGTATCCGGCAATTGCCCAAAAGATGGCAAAAAGTAGTGGCTAGTGACGGACAGTACTTTGAATCATAAACAGGAAATTAATTTTTAAGGGGAAAGCCCCAAATTTTGGGGAAAAACCGCGGAAGCAAAGTTGTACACCTAATAATTTTGTTTATAAAATATAATTTCGCAATATTATTATTAAAGAAATATTTTATCAGTTTTGCCCTATTTTTTGTAACTATGTAATAAAAAAAATATATTGATTATCTCTCCATGCTTTTTTTCAAACTTATTTTGTGCAAAAATATTTTATATAATTTTTATAGACTAATTTGGAATGCAACATGTGATGTTGCAGATTTCTGCAACTCACAAAAGTTTAATTTAAATGCAATCTTATTCAAACAAAAACTTTAGTGCTCTCGCTATGGGTAAAATTCGGCACTCCTATCTGTTTTATCTTTCTTTATTTTATTTATTTTTATATTGTTATTATTCTATATTTTATTTTTGTATTATTTTTTATTTGTTTATAAAAATTTCCTTTATTTAGGGCTGATTTTATCCTATTTCTTTATTTTTTTTTGTACATTTCTGAGCTTCGTGGTCCAGGATAGGAAGCCATAAACGTTCCAGCCATTCACGTTATCTAGAAATTCAGTTCCATCGTTCACAGCATCACCTTCAAAAGTTCTTCGCCACCACTACTGTTCCTTGGGCCCATAAATATATCGTTATCTCTCTCTCCACCATCCCTCTTGACGTCCAAGATAGAACTATAAATTCTATTAATAATGGACAGACGGATTGGTGTTGGTCATCCTAACAACTAGGTACATCCCTGTCAAGGATTGACCGAGGCGATTACTCTAGAATTCTAAATAAGAATAGGTAATTTCGCCTAATTATCTGTTATGTCTTATCTATACTTGTCTATGAATAGACGTTTTCTGGCTTTTAATGCCATATGTTTCTCTTTATGGTTATTTGGAGCATCGAAGGATCCAATTGTCACCTATGGTTTGAAGCAAGGATCCCCTGTTCTCCACTTGGTCTCTATTACCTGAAAAGCATGAAAGGTTCTTGCATTTCACTCCTTCCTACATTAAGGAGTTTGGAATCTCTCTCTCTAGCGACAGTGGCTGATAAGGAGTAGTGAAGAAGAAGAAGACAGGACACTGGATGGACGAATTAGAAGCGGACCTCATCGGCTATCCTTCTCCTGACCATGCGAAGATATAGAAATTAGGCTTTCGCGCATCAGCCCTTTCCCCTAATTTGTAATTTCCCCAAGCTAACGAGACAGCGTGAGAACTTGACTCTGCCTCTTTGATTTGTGAACTCAACGCGAAAGCACGTAGTTTCAAGTTATCCAATTTTTCTTTGTGAAATTCTTCAGTGACTAATCTCCAGAACTCTTCTAATTCTTAAAGGTAGGATTCGATTTTCCTTAAATGGTTTAGCCAGGATTATTTTATCATTTTTATTCTCTTAATTTATACAATTTATTCTTTTAATTTATACAATTTTATATTTACTCCTTGGCTAGATCATTCAAACTTTATATTGAAATTTATATTGAACTTGTTATCTTGTACATTTATTTATTGATTTTACTTGATTGATTTTAATTATGTATTTGTAAATTGCCTTAATAATCTGGAGTGCCGAAATACCTAAAATTCAAAATGTTTGAGATTTCGAAATATCAATTTAACATATTATCTTAAACCTTGTATCAAATTATTAATGTTATAAAATGTTTTGCTGGAAGTATATGAATTCGAATCCCTGAATTTTGCGTATCATGTCCCCTAATTTACCATATAATTATCTTTTTATATCCCTTGCTTACCATATAATTATTTAAACTCTATGAAAATGAATAATTTTCTTGAATTTGTTAATTCCCTTATATTATTTTATTTTATACCCCTTGCTTACCATATAATTATTTAGATTTTATGAAAATGAATAACTTTCTTGAATTTGCCAATTCCCTTTTACTATTTTATTCTACATCCCTTGCTTACCATATAATTGTTTTAATTTTATGAAAATAAATAACTTTCTTGAATTTGTTAATCCCCTTTTACTATTTTACTTATCCCTTGCTTACCATATAAATAATGTAAATTTTCCCTTTTATGTCCATTATTATTGTAAACTCTTGATTAGTGAATATTGTAGTTTTCTAATTTATTTTTAAAAATTATATAAATGCTTTTATTGTTGTTATAAAATATTTTAAATGCAAAACTCATGTTCATAATTTTTTTTTTTATGCTGTTTAATAAATTATAGTTAATTATTTATTACAAATATATCTGACTCGAGCTTTGTAATTTTTGAAACCCCCCCACTCTACCATTAGTTGTTAATATTTGAAGAAATGAGCTAACCGTTTTTCTTATAATATACCCTAATGATTTATTTATCTTTTGTTGTTAATTTCTTAAATATCTTTTTTTTTTATTTATTGATTTGATGAAAATTGTGAAGTTATCTTTATCTTTGTCTCTGGAATATAGATTCCCATATCGTTATCTCCTTTCACATATTTTTGTTAAATTAATTATTTTGTCCCAAGAAAGGACTGGCGCCCAATTGTCTATAACATTTAATTTTACTTTTGATATCTGAATCTTTGGTTTTCCGTTAAATTATTTATTTTCTTTCTTTAAATTTACTTCAATTAGGGTCCCTTGTGAACCACTTTTTGAGACCTTTAATTTATACATATAAATTAAAAAAGTGGGCGTCACAAACAATAAAAATTAGTATAATTATAAGTTGAATTTTATTTCTTGAGTTGAAAAAAATTTAAATTCATTTCTTCTATGTTACGGGGTTGAAACCTTTCATATTTCCCCCAGCTAGAAAAGAAGATTTTGATAATTATTTTACTTAAAATTACTCTAATATTTAAAAAGATATGAAGCTTCAATTATGTGATGCATAAAACCGATTGTCATTACGAATAATATCAATTAAATTAATTTCTAACTAATTTTGCCTATGCTTGTTATGTAAAAACCGGCTGGAAAGACTCCCAGCGCCATCTGCGCTCCGCGCTTCACTTGACCGTACAACTGAACTAACAGTAACATACAGTCGTTGCAGGGGGCTGGTTACAGATATGTTTATTTCGTGGGTTCCCAATTTGTAACTAATACTGATTATTATGATTTATTTATAATATGTAACAATTTGATAAACTCCAATAAAGCAAACTAGCGTGAAAAATCGTATTTCTGTTAATTTATATATTTATTTAAACTTACGCTTTTCCAAAAATTACTTACATTACTGTGAAACTTTAAGTATTTTTTATTTTTAAAGGATGAAAAAGTGAAATTATTAAATAGTGAGAAAAATACATCGGAAACGATATCGAATCCGATCCCAAATTCCGACATAGTTTCCGATATATTTTCCCATATCATTTCCGATATACTTTCCGATATGCTTTCCGATAAACTTTCCGATATAATTTCCTACATAGATTACCATACACTTTCCTATGTCGTTTCCGATATAGGAATTTTTAATAGGGATTTTTCGAAAAAAAATTTTGATTAAAAAAATCTCGAAAATCTGACGTGCTAGAGAGAAATAGAGGCCATATTCGGATTCAGCATAAAAAAATACTCTGGAAATGATATATCTCATTCCATGAGCACATAGCTCACATTTTGTTGACCAGTGTAATTTAATATCTTTCATTCGAAATATTTATTTTACGCCAATAAAATATATTGGAAAAGAATTGTTTTTTTTTTTCATTATAGCGCAAGAAACTTTTTTCATAAAGACCGTAGCCGAATAAGAATGGTTGAACTGCCCCCGCATGGATTTGGTTCATATTTAGGTGAAAAGTTTCTCTCAATATGAAACCAATTTACCCCAAGTGCCAAGTTAAAAAAAAAAATTTCACAAAAGTTATAAACAAGTTTTGAAAAATTAAAAAAATCAATTTTCTCAAAATTGCCTCAACCGATTTTGATGGTTTAAATATATATTATAGAGGGTACTAAGAAAATTAAAAAAAAAATTGACACCCAATTCCTTTCAGGGTAAGGGGATGAAAAAAATTATTGTAATATTGTAATAATTTTTTTTAATGTTTATTTTGTTGCAACACCGCCAGTTTTTTTCTATAATTTACTTAAATCCAAAGTAACAACATATATTTTTTAGGATAAAATCAAAAGTGTACTTCATAGTTAAAAAAAAATAAAATGTAATTTTTGTCCCCTAATTTGTATGTAATTCTATGGGATTCAGGGGCCAACTTAATTTTTAGCTTAAGACTCAATAAATAAATATCATTTGAACAATGTACGTTACACTATTACGCTATAAACTTAATCTTCCTCACTAGCTTCCTCTATCACGAGATTCATACTGTTTTCTGTAAACAGTTTGCTGAGAATTTCAGCAGGTCTTACGATTTTCGACAAGTATCTTGCATGTGATAAGTAATATATAATGGCTGCAATATGGAAACAGCAGCCAACTGTTCATCAACCATTGGTGCAGTCACAAGTTTAGATGATTTGATCCGTTTGAATGTGTGTTAAAAACCGCCAGTCACCGTCCGTCCGCCCAGCCAATTTGGATCATTCGAAGTGCAGCATTACCACAAATGAATAACGCTATTAATGTGGCATGCATATATGATGTCTGCATACAGGACACCTCCACGTGGTGACGGCGGGCAACGGGATTTTTCCTGGCAAAGTTCCTGGATAAAAAATGTTATGCAGTCATGGCAGGCAAGAGGAAAGTGTTTACGATACAGGGAGTCGGAACCCCAATATCGGCGGCTGATCAGGGTGGGAAAACGTGCCCGCAGCCGTCGTCATGCAGCAATCGTAACTCATTTGCAGGATATAATGCCATAATGTCATCGGAAAGTTCGATGGAACAAAGATGTGCTGCTTGCAGCAGATTTACTAAAAAATTTAGTAAACGTAAGAAAATAGTAGAATCTTCAGATGAAGCAAATGCTTTTTCTCTTTGCTTTGGTAAAAGCATAACTCTCAATGATGTTTTATGTTGATCCTGTCGTATTATTGCTTGAAAAAACAGAAAGCTAAATGATGGTAATCGATTTCTTAATAATGAAACAACAGTTCATGAGAGCGATGATTCTTCGCAATCAAGCGAAAATGATCCAGAATTCGAGGTAAACATAAAATCAGTAAGAACAGTAAGTGAACATGTTGAGTATATTCACATTCAAATTCAAAGGACTGTAGTAACGCACAAATATTGCTGTGTTTGTTACAAAACAAAAGATTTAACAGTAGTTCCCAAACAGGCGCGTGTACAATCTTATATTAAGAAAAGGATTTATATCCCGGAAGGTAATCGTAGTTGTCGAGCATACTTAATAAAAGGTCGATTTTTTGACGAAGAATTAAGTCTTTTATGTGTATATTCGAATTTCGCAAAAGTGAAAGATTCACAGCTATCGGAATTACTTGAAGGTTTGAGTATTGAATGTGACACCACGGTTCTCGACAAAGTTGGAGACTTTTCTTTATCTAAAGAAAAAATAAATCTTTTTACAGGTTTGACAAGGGAAAATATTATCAAATTACGCGAAATGCTAACGTCAATGAGAAACAACGAGACCCGTGATGTAACCCAAGCTCTTGTTGTGTTTCTATTAAAATTAAGATAAGGAAATTCCAACAAAATGGTTGCTGCAATTTTGCAATTAGAATGAGAGCAACTTGCTTCAGAGTATTCCGCATCTATCATGAACTCCTTTTAAAAAGATGTTTTACCCTCACGATTTGGATTAAATACTATTTCTAGAGGTGACTTAATAGATTTTCACACTACTGATGTCTCTAAAATGTTATTTAATTCTGATGACGAGCTAATGTTAATTTGTGACGGTACATATGCTCGCTATCAGAAAAGCAGCAATAATAAGTACCAGCGAAAATCGTTCTCAGAACAAACAAAGGTTGCCTTATGTAAGCCTTTTACTATCTGTACAACAACCGGACGAGTACTAGATATGGCAGGACCATTTTACACGAATCAGAATGACGCTGAAATAATAAAATATCTTATTGAAGATCTGGATGGTTTGTGTCTATTTATGAATAAAGGCGACAAACTCTTTCTTGATCGAGGTTTTCGAGATGCAAAAGACGCATTGGAATCAAAGGTCTTTATCGTACTGATGCCAGCTTTAAAGGGCAAGCGGAATCAGTTGACAACTAAAGAATCAAATCAGTCACGTTTCGTCACAAAAATTCGATGGGCAGTGGAATCTGTGCATGGAATAATTAAACAAAAATATCGATTATTAGATCATGTAATTGATAATAAATTGCTTCCGAAGGTTGGATTGTATTTTAAATTTGCAGCATTTCTGCACAATCAATTTGGAAAAGCGTTACAAACAGATATCCAACTTTCAGAAGAAATTGTAACGAGAATGAAACAACATTTAGATATGATATTGATTTTTTTCATTTTTCAAAATTTGTTTATAACTTTTATAAAAATTTTTTTTTTAACTTGGCACTTGGAGTAAATTGGTTTCATATTGAGAGAAACTAACCCCCTAAATATGAACCAAATCCATGCGGGGGCAGTTCAACCATGCTCATCCGGCTACGGCCTTTTATTAACAGGGTTTCGGAAAAAATATTTATTTATATTTTGAAGATTTACAATTAATAAAGAATCAAAAATATTTTATTTCGATTTAAAATTGTCTTTTAAATTAAACTCTTGTCATCACTATATAAAAGGGGCACCTAAAATTTTTGAATAATTGTATAAATTCGATTCAAAGTATCGCTCGAACCGTCCGAGAGAACGCACGCAAACGAAAATGAGTTCTATTTACGCTAAACATTTTGAAGCCGTCTTCTTGTGTTCCCATCCAAAAGGACCAAAAATGTCCGTCGCAGCGGCTGCTAAATACTTAAAAAAGTCACAGTCGTTCATTATGAAGTGGGTTGAGCGGTATAAAGTCAGTGGAACTGTCGACGATCTTCCTGAAAGAGGAAAAATGCGTGCAACAACCAGCAAGGAGAACAAAGCGATCGTGCAGCTATTCAAGCGTACCCCCACTCTCGGTTTGCGAGATGCCAAGGCTATACTAGCCAAAAAGGGAGTACACATTAGTATCAACACCATACGACAGCGATTGGCCGAATCGAAGATGCAGTACCGTAGCACGAAGCAAAAACCCCTTCTCTCAGAAACCCATATCGAAAAACGGAAGGCATGGGCTGCTGAAAATCTCGACCGGGACTGGTCGAACGTTATTTTTTCTGAAGAAGCGTCGTTCTGGGCATGGGTTCCCATTAAGTGTGCCTGGTCTACGGCTGGCAGTAGATTTCTCCAGCGGACCATTAAACACCCAGTGAAGGTCCATGTTTGGGGATGCTTCTCTGAGCGCGGTTTTGGATGTTTGGAGCTCTTCACCGAGAACCTCAACGATCAGAAAATGTTGCAGATATACCAACGTGGTCTTCTAAGGTCTGCTAAAAAGATGTTTGGAGCCGATAACACCGATTGGATCTTGCAAGGGGATAACGACCCGAAACATCGAAGCCGTCTCTGCAGCGCTTGAAAAGAGGAAAATGACATCACGACCTTGGACTGGCCATCACAGTCCCCAGATGCAAATCCAATCGAAAACGTCTGGAGTGTCTTCACTCTAAAACAGCTGTCAAAAAGAATTAAAAAGTTATGGCTAGATTTACCAACGAACTGTGCCGAAAAATTAGTTGAAAGTATGCCAAGAAGGTGCCAGGCCATTCTGGACAACGACGGAGACTGGACCATTTACTAAGTGATTGCGTATTAGTACTTTGAAAGTACTTTAATTAAAAACAAAAAACGTTCAAATATCTCTATTAGTTTTAAAAATACAGACCACACGCTCTTGTTGAACAGACTGTAAAATTAAATTAAATTTAGTTAAATGAGGGTTCATGCTTTAAGATGTTCGAAAATCCCTTTTAGGCAAAAAAAATTGGGTCTACGTATTTTGGGCAGTCTCAGAGTCTTTATACTTGAGCTTGCAGATGTTGAGGAAAAATAGTCACAGTCAAGGCCATACTGTAGAATAAAGCTCTTGTTGAAGCTTCTTTTTATTTTTTTTATGCGTTGATACGTCTTGGAGAAGCGTTGAGAGGTGTTTGAGTCAACTGAAAATCGAGATAAATTATTTTTTGGTTCTTTATTAATTGTAAATCTTCAAAATATAAATAAATACTTTTTCCGAAACCTTGTCTATAAAATTTATTTATTAAATAATTAAATTGAAAGTAAAAAAACGTTAAGAAATTTCTTTTTATTCAAAGCATGATTTCAAAATATAACTGAAACGTATTAATTTATTCTTCAGGTTTATCATCTTCATATTCTTTATGAAAGATAGATCGGTTTTCTTCAAAAACTTCGTGCATTTCCAAGAAGTGTATACAATTAAATCGATCAAAGGGAACATTTGAACATTTTGAATATTTATTTCTCCAAAAGAATATAACAGTCTCGGCCTCAAGGGACTTTCGGCCTCCGAGTGCTGTCAAAATCTAGCAACCAACTAAAATTTTCCAAATAATAATTGAAATATGTCATGAAATATGTCCAATGATACCACTCTAAAAAAAGTTTAAATTCACTAAATGTACTCCAAAATGCACTAAGAAATTTTTACTAACGAATCCTGCTAGCTCCATAGGAGAGGGATTTCGTCTGGGCGCAAAACAAATCAGACTGAAAAGAAATTGAGAAGAAAAGAGAACATGGTTTATTTAGTCTGTTCAACAAGAGCGTGTTCGCGATATTTCGGAAACTAATGGAGATTTTTGAACGTTTTTTTTTTTAAATTAAAGTTCGTTCAAAGGACTAATGCGCACCTATGATACCACTTCAGTATCCCTCGAACCGTCCGAGAGAACGCACGTGAATAAAAATGAGTTCCGCGTACGCTAAAAGATTCGAAGCCGTCTTCTTGTGTCTCCATTCAAGAGGACCAAAAATATCCGTCACAGCGGCTGCTAGATACTTGAGGAAGTCGAAGGCATTCGTTGTGAAGTGGGTTGAGCGGTTGAGCATGCCAAGAAGGTGCCAGGCCATTCTAAACAACGATGGGGATTGGACCATTTATTAGGTGGTTGCGCATTAGTGTTTTGAACGTACTTTAATTTAAAAAAAAAAACGTTCAAAAATATGCATTAGTTTCCGAAATATTGCGAACACGCTCTTGTTGAACAGACTGTAACAATGGATGAAATGAGAATAATTACATAATGTGAATTGATGGATGAGATGAAAGAAAAGTTAATACATTCGGATTCATTAGATCCAACAGCGAAGGTTCTCCTGACAAAAGTTATCGCTACGACGTAACTACAAGGGAAACCTGTTACGTAATTTGGTATAATATAGTACATTAGAGTTTCAATTTTAAATTATCTTAGCAAAATCTAATTACAAGCAAAAGTAATCTAATGTTCAATAACTCTTAACATAAACTTGAATACTCAAGTATTAAACCAACTACTCGAAAAATGAGTGAAAGAGACGGCTCTATGCCATACATGGGCGATGGCACGTCATTACATAACTCTAAATCTAAAACTCCGAAATTACAAAATTTAAATTAAAAAAATTAAATTAAAAATTTAATTAAATTACAGTTTTGTAATTTCGAATTCTGAATAACAGAATTCTGTTATCGCAGAAATTGAAATTAATCCAAAATACTCGATAGATTACAAAATTAGAAAATTAGAAACGGCTCTATGCCATACACGGGCGTTGGCCGAACATTACTGTTGCGTCGTACGACTTCCCTGAAGTAAACGCTTTCATATTGAAACGTCACATACGCGCGAAAATTTAAATTAAATTTACGAATACTCTCTATTAAATACTCTAAATTAAATTTACTCTCTCTATCTTTATTATAAAATTAAAATAGAAACTCTCAAAAAAATAAGAGTTGTGTCGGGCGCCTTAAGTGTTTTGGAATTTCCCAAATTGAGAGAAAACTGTCTCCTCTCGATTTTCCCTCTCCTACGAAATTAAAGGCGTGATTGACGAACTTCGTCGCTACTTGCAGGAGCAGCGGCGGCGGCTGACCTCCCTGCAGATTCAGATACTTCTTGGCTCTTGACTTGGGAAGTTCGTTCTCTCTCAAGTTCGACAAAAGCTCAAGTACTTGTAATTTCTCAATCGACCTTCTAGTATTTTATCGAAAAGTGTGATTTTACCTGGAGCGTGTAATGACACATAATAAAAATACGCTAAGGTTTAACACGTTTTATGTTAGTTTAAACGTAAATCTTTTAAATATTACGATTGATTCATACACAGATGTGATACTTATCCTTATTTATTAAAGACTTACAGTTATTCTGGTTAAAATAACAAAAAAAATCGACAAAAACTCATCATATTGTCATTACACGTCCCAGGAAAAACAGTATGGAGGAGAGTTTTCAACTTAAAATTCTCTTATCTTTAAGTGCAACAAAATAAAAATCTATACAAAGGAATAATAGTTTTTGAGACATACTTTTTAAAGGTACCAGTGAAAAATTATATTTTATTATCCTTGGTTTCGAAAATCCTCCTCAAAGTTAGCAATTTGTAAGTGGGGAACAAGGAAAAGGCACTTTTACAAGCATTCAATGCTCTTTTAATATATTTTTCGGGTAAAAAAATCTGTGTTTGACTTATGCTTTTGTTCCGTGTTATTAAAAAGATTAAGTTTACCAAGTTATAAAGCAATTCAATAAATATTCACAAAGATATTATACGGGGAATCAAAAGTGCCCTGTTTATGGAGAATCACCCAGATACTTAATTAGAGTGTGATGGCTGCGCTCTAATGAATCAAGACTTTGTGGATGATAAGCTACCGACTAGATCTTTTTGATTTTGAAGATCTTGCAAAAAACTTCGATCACTTTACTAGTTAGATTCCTACCTTGATCAGTGTGAATCACACGAGGACAACCATACCTGGATATAAAATTCTCGGCTATTGCCTGAGCAATAGTTGCCGAATCTGTCATTTTCAGGGGAATTGCGTCAGAGTATTTTGTAAATACGCATTGAATAGTTAGAATATATTGGTTACCTCGTGGTGTAGTTGGAAGTGGACCTACTAAATCTATTTGTATTTTTTTGAATGGTTCTTTGGGTGTATCGGTAATAATCGTTGGCATAAGCGTTCCTTTTCTAATCACCTTATTTCTCATACAAGTTTTGCAACCCTTTAGAACCCTTTCTACATCGGATGTCATGTTTTCCCAATAATACAAGGGTCGCAAACGCCAATAGGTCTTACAAATACCTTTATGACCTCCAATTGTGGATTCATGAAATTCCCTAATTATTTTATCCCTTTTATTCGGAGGAGGATGAATAATTTCGTCTGAGCAAATGACTACGTGAAATCCAGAATCTTGGAAGTGCTGCCGGAAGATTTGCTCTATCTGAAGCCACGAAATTGTTGCCATATTATTTTCTTTATTTGATATTTTTATACTTTTTACACCCAAAGATTCCATTGCTTTTCTCAAAGCCAAAATGGCATTCAAAACATAGTTTAAGAAAATCCTATCATCCTTTTTGTCTTTGATGATCTTGCTAAAGACATATCTGTTTTTTCGTGAGTAAACTACAGTATCGCCCACTTTGTCCCATCCAAACTCAGAGGTGCGAGATACTTAAGCCGATTTGGACACGTGTCATTCAGCAAGGTCGAAGAGACGGATCCGGCTGGATCGGCAATTTTCCTATGTGTGAGGACCACTTGATCACTCACTAGGAGGCATGTACCCCGGTTTCCATTTCCACTGTACCCGCCCTGAATCAGGGTCCCTAAACTCAGCAAAAATCCCAAGAACATTACTTGTAGAATCTGTACCCGAGTCTTCTTTTAATACCTTGTCGACATTATCCTTGCCTCCCAGGCTATACTCAGCAGAAATCCCAAGAACCTTACTTGCGGAATCTGTACCCGAGTTACCTGTATTTTCAATATCGACACAAAAAACTTCAGTCTTAGGACTCTCTTTGTCCAAAAATGTCCGCCCCAGCATTTCATCGATGCAATCACCACTTGCGCTGTGACGATGATTGGGCAGGAATTTGTGGTTCGTTGCTGTCTTGTGTCGATTTGAAAATCGACTACCGCGAAATTGGAAAGGAATTGAATTAGAGAAGGACACAATCGAATCTTTAATAAAATTCTATTTATTAATAAAAACACGCGCACTTTCTATGTTTTACAGTTAAACTATTGAGCTATCAGAGAAGCTTTTCAAGTTTGAAGTTAGCGAGTTAAAAGTCGACATACATCCTTAAAGGGAGTAATAGTGAATAATTCCTCCAAAGGACTTTTTAATTGCACCTTTTAAACAAGTACAATTAATGTTTTTTCGTAGTTTGTCATTACACGTCCCGTCATCACACGTTCCAGAATGTAAAGTCAGGGATGGAATACAAATAAATTAGCATTGCGCCTCAAGATTTTTCAATAAAAAAAAGCATCTTATTAACATTATTTTATTCTGAAATACTTGAAAATGTTAAGCAGTGAAATATCTAATCCATTTTGTCATGGAGAAGTTCTAAAGGTAAAGATTATTAATAATTTATTAATAATTAATCACAGCTCCATGAGCTGTGATACGGTCCTGAGTCGGTTTTGACAACGTGTATTTCAGTGTATTTTTTTTTAATGAAGACTGTTTATTTGGTAAGTTTATTAATTCATTATGACATTATAAGAAAATATATTACGTAAATATATTATAGTTTTTAGCAATCTTTAAAACTTCGAAAAAATTACACATAGCCTTCAAAATGAGTTTTATTTATAGGTAATATATGAGTTTTGCAAAACTGTTTAAAAAAATTGAAATAAAATTTTTTTAAGCTCAAATATTTCAATAATTGCTTATCCTAGTGTAACGAGCAGTTCAGACGCTCGTTACATATCTCTATCCCACACTGCCTGTCGCTGTCACGTCACGTCGTCGGATGGGCGGGGCGAGAGTCTTGCCGGCCGGGACCCCTTACCTCTCGCCGGCTGAAAGTTACGTAACAGCGAGTATAAGTACAGCTGATCGCGCGCTGTGAGTTCAGTTCGCCGGGCGTAGTTGAATCTACTCTCGGACGAACCAAGCTGGTCTCTCTGCTAGCGGGCTACCACCATAGCAGTGCGACCGGGACCAAGAGAACCTGGACAGTCTTCCTCAGGGGAAGCCCACTAGGTGTGCGACTGGCAGGCACCCCTACAGCCATGCACCTAGTCAAGAATGTATCGGCTTATACCGATCCATCCTGGGCCAACCTGGTGATGATTTTCCAGGCGAAGATAGAGTCACATTCCGTCATTCCCATCCTTACGAACCACCTGTTATCTGACTAGCGGGCACCCCCATGGCCAGCTAACAGGCAAAGTGTACTCCAGCTCAAAACTGGCCTACGCCTGGTTCATTCCTGTCTTTCCTGTAACCGTCCTACAAAGACCCACTCTGTACCTGACTAGCGGGCACCCCCATGGCCAGCTACAGAGATAAGGGATGTGTTGATCTCTCGATCAACCCATCCTGGGGCACTCCTGTCTAAAACCGTACCTGGGGAACAAATAAGAGAGGGAAACTTAAAAGCTAAAATTTCATATCGTAATCTCCCTTCCCCTCCTCTCTCTCCGCACCGCTCCGTTTAAATGAGAGAGAAGGGATTCAGGAGACTAGGCTCGCCCCGAATTACCGAAGACGTGCGACAAGTATCGTAGATAGTAATGCTCCGCCCTCTTATTGTATCATTGCAGGCACCGGTCTAATAAACGCACACACACTCGACTCTCTAGCGCCTACACTCTCTAGCGTCTACACTCTCTCACACGTAAACACGAAGAATAAATTTAAATGCCCGCCGATTTACACGCATGGCGTAATAAAGTTTAAATGCCTATTTAAAGCTTACACACACATACCGAAATAGATTTAAATACCGTATCAAATTCATAAATGTAAATTGCTCTTTTATTCAAACGTATTATTTCCTTTTATCAAACCTTTCAAAAATATAAATTATAATTCTCGATTTTAAATTCAGTTCTTTCAAATCTTCAAATTTAGTTTAAGTTAGAAATGTACTTTATAGGAGAAATAAATATTCTTTATTAATTCTTGTAAAAATATATATCGATCTGCTTTTTATTGTCTTTTAAAACCTGACCCTGGCTAGGCTGAAGCGTCCGTTAAAGACAATAGTAAAATAAGATAGATAAGATCCTATCCCGCAAAAACAGATCGTCACACTAGAACTAATGAATAGGCCTTGTTGAATAAAGAGGGTGGTTATGTATTGAGATGTTAAGGGATACACTTTTATGTATAAGATAAACTTTATTTCTATAATTACTACATGTCCTTATATTCGAGAAGCAGAAAGAGAAGTGTTTAATAGACGCTCCGCTTGTGGTCACCTCAGACACAAAGATATTCGATCATGCGCATACTTGTCCACACATACCTTAAAGATAAATTTACTCATAATTCAACAGGCCTGATACAAATAAAAAACCTATTTCAGAATATTTTTCCAAAAAAAGTTTCCCTTATCAAAAGTGACCTGTTTCTGGAGAATCACCCATCTGCGACATTTCGAAGAACCCCACAATTGGGATGAATGGCTAAGATTCGCAGTTTTTTCTTACAATACAGCCGTTCATGAAGCTACGGGTTTCGCCCCATATACTCTGGTTTTCGGCAGAGTTGCCGTCTTCCCATCAAGCTTCGATGAAAAAATCCCTGAAAAAACTTATGTGGATTATTTAAAAGAACATTTCTTCAAGTTAGACAATATCCAATATAAGGCCAATGAACGATTAATCACAGCTAAAGAAAAATCCAAGCAAAAATACGACGAAAAATCAAACCCCAAGCATTTTAAAGAAGGACTCTCGGTTTATTTAAAACGAGAAAATAGGCAGGATAAGAAATTTGATCCTTTTTATGATGGCCCCTACATTCTCGAAAAATTATTAGGAGACCGAAATGCTCAAATTAGAATAGAACAAACAAAAACTAAAATAGTTCATTTAGATAAACTAAGATTAGCGACACACCCCATGAGCGAATGATTTAGAAAATGAAAACAATAATTTATTATTTTTCCCATTCTAAAGGGGGGACGGTTAATAAAATGTAAATAAAAATTTTATTTTATACGATTACGTAACCACAACATACTATAATTTTTCTCGTTTTTTTTTTAAAGAAAAAAAAAAACCTTAATTAACACTCGGAACTAACCATTCTTGCAAATAAGTTTTTGTCAATTTAGCCCTCTCTCGCTCGCTCGTCTCACAGCAGTCTCTGTGAAAGAAGTATCTGCGGATTCAGATACTTCTTGGCTCTTGACTTGGGAAGTTCGTTCTCTCCCAAGTTCGACAAAAGCTCAAGTACTTGTAATTTCTCAATCGACCTTCTATATAATAAATACAGTTTCCCGTTGACTTTTAACTCGCTAACTTCAAACTTGAAAAGTTTCTCTGAAAGCTCAATAGATTAACTGTAAAACATAGAAGGTGCGCGTGTTTTTATTAATAAATAGAATTTTATTAAAGATTCGATTGCGTCCTTCTCTAATTCAATTCCTTTCCAATTTCTCGGTAGTCGATTTTCAAATCGACGCAAGACAGCAACGAGCCACAAATTTCTGCCCAATCATCGTTGGATCTACAAGAAATAGATCGACACCAGCGCTGGGCAGACGTAACAATTACGTAACCGTACAAAATCTTTACAAACTCAGGTGTTACGGCCTCGGCTGCGCTGGTCAGCGTCAGAATCGAATTGTAGACAAAATTCTAAGTCCGATTCGCGATATAAGAAAGAAGAGACGAGCTGTCAAACTCGAAATTCAAAAAGTATCTGATCTCGAGCTGTGACACAGCTTCGGCGAACATAATTCTAAAATGGGAGGCAACCCTTTCGTGGGGGTTCGACTAATCAAAATGCTGACGCAATACAATTTAATGACTAATTAACGAATCATAATCTATATTTTAAACTCCGCCTGAAAAGAGAGAGATAGTTGCGAACTGTCAAAATTGATTTGCGATTCCAGACGAAAGTTTAGAATTTAAAGTCTTCTATGTCGTCAAAGGGTAATTTCGATACCATATTTGGAAGTGCGAACCGACATAAATGCTCCGAATTGCGACGACAAACCTTTGTCGCACGCGCCAACTTGACCTTAATGGCACACGTGTCTTTTCTAGGCGGCACGTGCAGAAATCTAACGAAGTCTTTGATCTTTTCATATTTGAATCTTATTGTACGGGCTGGAAATCAATCTAACTTATTCTATTAGCTGAAATAAAGTCGTTTTTATTTAATAATCTAAATTATTCTTTTATCAGAGAGAGAGAGGGGGGGAGAGGGGGGGGAGTTTACGTGCTTCGATTTTTTATGTATACCATAAATAATAATAATTATTGCTATATATATATATATATATATATATATATATGTATATATATTTAGAGAATACTATTTGCAATCCTTGTCGATAAAACATATCTCTTTTAAAATTTGAATATTCCTCTGGTTCCATTGATCGTCACGTGAAGAGCAACTTCCCCATAATTCTTGTTTCACGTTTTTGCCGCTTTCAGTCCATTACAATTGCTCACCCCTACCAGTAAAAGTCGAGATATACTCTCAAAAAACATACATACACATACATATATACATACACACATACGTAGATACTAGCTTGTATACATTATAACCTTATTTTTGGCTATAATTTTGAATTTAATGAAGTTACTACAATTTATTGAATAAATCAAATCTAATTGGTTTAGCCGATTTGAGCGCCAGCTTGTTTTCCTCAAAACAAGCAAAAGAGAGTTATTTTAATTTTACTATTTAATTTAATCAACCCTACTAGCACAGACCGCGGAGATGGCGGGGTAAGGGAAAATTCACTGAGTTCACTGATTTTAAAAATAGAAACAATAAAGAGATTTATTCAATATCAAAAATCATTACGTCACAAGTCAATTATACGTTAAATCATAACGATTCGAGCAAGTAAAACAAAGATTGCAAACTATTGTTCGCCAACGAATTACAAGTGATTTTCAAACGGCTCAATGAGCAAGAACAACAATAATCAATGGAAGAGAGAGAACGTAAGCGTTACCTGCCACAACTTGAGTATTTAATATGCGGCGTCTACCGCGGAATTGTCCTCTCATGGGACTAGACATCCTTCTTAATTACAAAAGAATCCAATCAATTTATTTCTGGCTAATTAGCCGAATCCAAGCCTTAAACAACTGGGTGGCTTCCGAATCACACCCAGGGAAATCAAATCAACAAAATTCCAACTCAAATCTTGAAGAACCACTTCTAAGATAATTTTGCGTGACAACGCCTAAGAAACCCGAGCACAGAGTGGCAGAGTAACGCTTCTCTTCCGGCTTCGTGGCGTGCACGGAAAAAGGCAGCGCCACGAGACTTATTAAACTACTTAATTCTACTTCGGTGGTAAGCTACACGGTAAGCCACCGATAAATGATAATTCGCCGACGGTCGATCCTCGATGACGAGCTAGGCCCAGAGATAGCCAGCTGAGTCCACTGAATGACAGGTGAGCAGAGATGTCATCCTCCTGGTCGTTTATGTGCACGGGAATCACATCCATGCACTTTGACCAGGATCCTCTTCGGGCCTCTAGCAATGCGGATGGACGTTGGAGCCACAAGCGAGAGTGTGAGTGTGAGTGTGATCTACTGAGCCTCCAATGGCTCAGTAGTGAATCATGCAAACAAAAGAAAGGAACGAGTGTGTAAGTGTTGAGTGAGTATGTGTCATTTTTCCAGGATACCCGGATTGTTGTTGTTCGATCAGCTGATCGTCTGAAAGCTCATTTGCTACGATCAGCTGATAAGTTGCATGCAAGCAACAGGAGTGACTCTGTGCTTGAGTTTATACGCGAATTAAGTTAAATTAAATGTGAATTCAAATAATGTGCGTGGTAAGAAAATATACCACGTCACAACATATATCTCGGCTTTTGCGACCTATAACGATCCTCGTCACTCACTAGGTTGCCCTTAGTTGAGTAGTCGTGACGTTTTTACGACCTAACCAGGGTTGTGTAAGTAATATACCTTAGGTAAATTACATGAGGTTTTTTTTTCTTTCTTTTAATGCACCCGATTCAGAAGAAGCCATTAAAAGTAATTAATTATTATTAACAATATTTTTACATAAGTTAGTCAACAAAATTTTAGCAATATGCGAATTGGCGG
>CAJFCP010024521.1:0-11948 GCA_904066005.1 Synergus itoensis | reverse complement strand
CTGCGCACGTTTTTTACGATCCATTTCGCACTGAGGTTATTTATTTAAGGTGATATCATACCTCGCAAAGTAAATTGCTTGCTCAATAAATTGAGCAAACGGAAAAGCTTGAAAGATTTTCCGCTTTGCAAGCGGAAAAACCTCTTGGCGGGAAGTTTTGAATTTTAATTTTGTTTCATGTAACCATTATTGAAAAATTTATTTAGCGGGACGATGTTTTCTTTATTATAAATTATAGAAATTGCATTGGAAAATTTTTGTTCAAGTAATATAGTGTTTCTATGGTTAATTTTTTGTTTCTACACTGTTTTCACGTCTTGTGCGCGGTGTTGACATTTTGTCATGTGGCATCATGTGGTAACGACCGTGAAGAGCTCTCGTCATCTTCGTTTTGTGATAATTATTTTTAAGAAGCGTCTAAAACGGAGGGAACATGGATCAGGTAAGCTGGGTTTTATTACATTTTCAGGATTATTTGTATTCATTCAAAATTTATAACTTCTTTCAAAGATAATATATATTTATTTCCCAGCCAATGTGCAAACAGTGTAGAAACAAAAAATTAACCATAGAAACACTATATTACTTGAACAAAAATTTTCCAATGCAATTTCTATAATTTATAATAAAGAAAACATCGTCCCGCTAAATAAATTTTTCATTAATGGTTACATGAAACAAAATTAAAATTCAAAACTTCCCGCCAAGAGGTTTTTCCGCTTGCAAAGCGGAAAATATTTTAAGCTTTTCCGTTTGCTCAATTTATTGAGCAAGCAATTTACTTTGCGAGGTATGATATCACCTTTACTTTATAAAATAGCTGACAGCGCACTGTCAACTATTTTGCAATTGTGGGTTATTTCAGATTTTACAAGCAAAAGAGGGAATCTAGCTAGTACTCAATCACTTCCTCTATAAGTTTTTCTGACTAGGATGTCTAGCTGGATTCTAGTTAGCATCCAACTTTAAATAAGGACAAGTGGGGAAATTTCCACACGGGTTGCTTTGCATCGTTGAGGTAATTATAGAATCAATTTTATAAGTTTAAGACCCTTGAATCCTGTTTAAATCAATAAGATTTAATAATTAATGAAACATGGATGCATTTTAGACTTTCGCTTAATTTTTATTTATATTTAAAATCATGTTTCCTCTTGTTTATTTTCACGTTAATTACACAGGCACACAAAAAAAAGTAATCTGCTTCAAGAGCGGGACCTATATATTCTTATGTATTTTGACGCGATGATTCCGAATCCGGGGTCCGATTGGCTCCAGCACGTCAAGTTTAAGGACATTTGAAGGTCAAATCGTCAAAAAAATCGATTGAAAGAAGATGACAAGCATTTCTATGGTTTTGAGGGCCGCTGAATCCGAATATGGAATCTGATTGATTACATTATCTCTGGATCAAGGTCAATTCAAGGTCAAATTTGTATAATGTGAAAAAAGTGAATTTTTGACTGCAGATTCTGAAAGAACGGAAAATTTTACGTTCAGATATGATATCCACTATTTTTCTGAAAATGATCCTCAAGGACATTTCAAGGTCAAGATAAGCACACAAAAAAACAGTGGTTTGCACCAAGAACGGGACCTATATGTTCTTATGTATTTTGACGCGCTGATTCCGAATCCGGGGTCCGATTGGCTCCAGCACGTCAATTTTAAGGGCATTTGAAGGTCAAATCGGCAAAAAAATCGATTGAATGAAGGTGACCAGCATTTCTATGGTTTTGAGGGTCGCTGAATCCGAATCTGGAATCAGTTTGATTCCATCATGTCTGCATCAAGGTCAATTCAAGGTCAAATTTGTGTAATGTGAAAAAAGTGAATTTTTGACTTCAGATTCTGAAAGAACGGAAAATTGTACGTTCAGATATGATATCCGCTATTTATGAAAATAGGAATCTTATTCCACGAAGACACACTTTGGTATTTTTGCAATCGTCATACGAACTCTCAAGTGACTAATATAAATTAACCTTGAAGTGACCTTTAGGATAATCATCAAAAAAATAGCGAGTATCATATCTGATCGTAAAATTTTCCGTTTTTACAGAATCTGCTGTCAAAAATTCACTGTTCTCACATTACACAAATTCCACCGTGAATTGACCTTGATGCAGACATGATGGAATCAAACTGATTCCAGATTCGGATTCAGCGGCCCTCAAAACCATAGAAATGCTACGCACCCTCTTTCAATCGATTTTTTTGCCGATTTGACCTTCAAATGCCCTTAAACTTGACGTGCTAGAGCCAATCGGACCCCGGATTCGGAATCCGCGCGTCAAAATACATAAGAATATATAGGTCGCGTTCCTGATACAGACAACTTTTTTTTTGTGTGCCTGTGTAATCAAAGAAACAAATATTAAGAAAACTCTATTATAAAGGCATACTACTGCGGCGAGCAAAAGAGAGCAAGGAGTAGGTCTCGGGCTGACCCATAAGCAAATAAAGAGATAAGGTTTAACAAGTTCCAATCATTTATTATATAACAACCAGATAAAGTGGTACTTACAACTTTCTTTCGTCGAATAACAATTCGACAGTATCACTTCGATGATTCGCAATAATCCAACAACAATCAATATAAAGTCCAATATATTGTAAAGCAATGCCACAACGTTATTTGGCACGTACAATACAGCTAAACCCGACTCCTGTCGTTCTTTTTACAAAAACTTCCTATCAGATCAAGGATTGACACAAGAGTGAGCTCTCCACTGCATCACTTATTCGCGCAGACACCTGATGATATTCGTACACGTTCGTGATAGAGCCGAAGTCGACCGAGATCTCGAGTTGATGGTCAACCAGAGATCTGTCGTACCAACACTCATTTAAATTTCGTATAGACAACCAATGTAAATATTCCCGCCTTGACGTCTACGGGAACTTCGTTAATTTAAGAACTTACGGGAGAAAATATCTTTCCCGTCACATGCTATTATTTTATCATCATTAATATTAAATCTATTTATAAAAAGATGATTGAGTCGAAGTCGAAATATCGTAACGCTTATTTCGCACTCCTGATTTGTCGTGTAGGAATCGAGAGTGATTTTCGAGAATCGATACTTGCGCACGCTCATTTGAATTTGATTTCATTAATCATCATTTTATCACGAGTCTAAACTCGAAATATATCGAAAATCTTGGTTTTAAAAAATCAGTTTTATAGTAATATTTAAAATAAACAATTAAATAATTTATTATGACTAATTAATAAATGAATTTAATAATTAATTAACCGGTTTTTCAAATAATACTGTACAACTATAAATGCGGTAGTCTTTTTAGAAATTGAAACCATAATTAAAGATCCATACAATAGTAAACATAGTTAATTTTGAAAAAAATCTAACAACTATTATTTTTTATAAAGCAAACCACATGTTGTAATTATTTAATTTATAAAATATAAGGAAACATTTTTAAAAAATATGTATTATTTTTTAAAATTGGTTAAGTTTTTAAAATTCATATTATGTTACTGTTATTCCTATAAAACTATGTTTCTAGGAAGTATAGTGTTCATTGATTGAGCACAAAAGTTGACACAACTTCATAGCTAGTTTTGTGTATTTCTAAATTTAAGATTGAATGGAGGCGAGAGTGAGGTGAGATGAGAGTGAAGTGAAGTTACGAAAACGATACCCAGATTCGTATTTATTGCACCAAAATACATAAAAATATCATGTTTTATCTTTATCCAGATGATTTTAATCCTAAGGGTAATTTATATCCAGAAAAAGTAATTTAATAGAGAATTTTCGTCATTTAGGGGAAAACCCTGATGTGCTGGGGAAAAACTGGTGTCAGATTCGTATTCAGCGACCCAAAATACGTATATAGATACCATATACTGTGATCTCTCGCACAACCCACTTTTTCTTGTGGGCCTGTGTTATTAACACACCTATAGTGTCTTAACTATTAACTAAATCAACTCACTTATTTTCCATGGGTACATTAGTATTTACAATTAATGATTAACTATTATAGTTTGAATTTTTTACTCAAATTTGCAAAAATATTATATTTTTTGAATAAATAAAAAAGCCAAAATTACTAAAAATACATATTTGAAATTTTCTTACGACCCCAAGCTTCAAATGGGTTGCAATTTTTAATTGCTTCTTCAATTGGTATTTTTTAATCACACCCCAATTTTCAACATTATTACACTTTTTTTAAATGAAAAGAAAAAATAAATTGACTAAAAATTTTATTATTTCGAATTTAAACAAGTTCCGGATCACTTACTGTGTTGGAAACTCAATACTACATACGTATAGTATTACATCATACAATTGCAACCACTTTGCAAAACTATAACACTTTTTAATGTTATCAAAAATCAACCAATATAAAGAAATTCGTGTTTCATATAAATGATAAGCTTGCAAGTGTTGTGTTTAATTCTAAACAATAGTTTAAATACTTCAAATCGTTATGCAAGTTTACAACTTTATTATAATTTTTTCTTAAAATTTAAAAATTTGTTCCTAACAAAAATTTAATGAATTCATAAATAAACATAATAGAAAACTAAATTCTTTGTACCTACTATTCCATTTGCAGAAATATTAAGTTTTCTTTTGAGCGCTTATTCAATAAAATGTTTTTTTCTAAAAAAATGTGCATGTTCCCAATTTCTGACGGGGTTGCAAATCCACATTGTTCATTAGGGACGTACTACGGGCCTAACACAAAAATCTATCGGATTCAATCTTAGCTAAAGTGTAGATTATATTGACGAACAAATTTTTCATAATAATTTTCAGGGCAAGAATTTTGTAAACAAATTAAAATTAGAAACCAGGTTATCATTCACAAAAAGTAGAGCTATCTAGCTTAATTTTTTGAAATATTGAAAAAACATTGACTTAATATTTAATAGTTTTTTAAACAATTACTCAATATTTTCGAGAAAAATTTTTTTCCTAGAAAAAACTAAACATTAAATTAATTGTAATGAATAAAAACAATCGCAATTTTCTAAACAAATAAATTTCTCACATAAACAAATTCTGTTTAAAAAAAGGGAATAATTGTTAAAGAATGTGGTGAAAAGTTATAAATATTTAATTACAAGCAACATTTTTTGCCATGTTTAAAATACTATAGACCGATTTCATATAAAATCGGGCAGTCTGACCCTGGTGATGTCTCGGAATTATTTGGAGCTGAAATATATTGTTTTCAAAGGTAAAATATGAGACACGTATTTTTTGTTTTTGATCAAAAAATTTTTTTCACGAACTTAGGGCTACATGAATATTGAATATTCAGGTGAATTATGTAAAAATTGACGAAATTTTTCTTAAAAATATTGTATCTGGGGAACCAATTGACATAAATTAATTTTCTTTACAGGAGCTTGTAGGGAGAACTAAACTTTTTTAAAATCCACAAAGAAAATTGAAAAATAGTTGAAAATTACTTAAATGGCGTACATTTTTCGAAAAAAATAAAAAGTCAATTTTCTCAAAAAGGCCACCTTCGATTTTTTTTTTGATTTTTTTTTTAAATTTATTGTAATGTGATGAAGATATCCTGTGAGTTTCGTCCTCACTAAACTATTCCTTCTTATAGAAAAACTTATTTTTTGTAAATTAACTTTTTTTTAATATGATGTATAACTAACTATGAAGTTAATTAAAAATGTTGTCGATATAAAAACAATTGAATGCACTACCAAAAAAACAACTAATAAAGTAAGGAGTAAAATAAATCAAAACAGAACAAAAAAGTCATAATTTCATCAATTTTCTAAATTAAATTGTAAAGGATCTGATATTTATGAATTTTAAAACTGTACATATTCTATAAATATATCATTTTAGATTCCTTAAGACACAAACAACAACATTTTTCATTAACTTCATAGTTATACATCATATTAAAAAAAAAGTTAATTTATAAAAAATAAGTTTTTCTATAAGAAGGAATAGTTTAGCGAAGACGAAACTCACAGGATATCTTCATCATATTACAATAAATCTAAAAATAAATAAAAAAAAAAAAAACGAAGGTGGCCTTTGAGAAAATTGACTTTTTATTTTTTTCGAAAAATGTACGCCATTTTGATAATTTTCAACTTTTTTCAATTTTCTTTGTGGGCTTTAAAAGAGTTTAATTCTCCCTACAAGCTCCTGTAAATAAAATTAAATTATGTCAATTGGTTCCCAAGATACAATATTTTTAAGAAAAATTTCGTTAATTTTTACTTAATTCACCTGAATATTCATGTAGCCCTAAGTTCGTGAAAACAATTTTTTGATCAAAAACAAAAAATACGTGTCTCATATTTTACCTTGGAAAACAATATATTTCAGCCCCAAACAATTCCGTGACATCACCAGGGTCAGACTGCCCAATTTCATATAAAATCGGTCTATAGTTTTCTTGCTTAATTTGATGGAATTTTCAAAAAAGGCAAGTAATTGTTTGGACACATATAACTAATATAGGGCAAATTGATGAAAATGTAAGTTCTTTACCGCTTTATTGACAAGCAAATCGTGCAAATTTATTAATATGTTGCAAATATATCAGGGAAAAAAATGTATTGTATACCTTCCTGAGATACTTTGAAACTGTCGATAGTAGAATTTATCCAGATAATTTGGGGATCCAATTCAAATTTTGATAAGCGATCGTTCCTTAAATCTTTAATAGCAGCCATAAATGCTCTATAATAAATTTCATCTCCAGTGTGGAATATGGCACCTGTACAAGAAAAAAAAATTGAAAAGCAAACATCCTATCGATAAAAGAGATTACAATTATATCGTTGATTTTTACTAATTATATAGTTCAGTGATTTTAAGGATTTCAAGGAATTTAAAGCAATTTCAGTATATTTTAAATGATTTTTAGAAATTTGTAGTTATATCAAGATTTAGTTTGGGAATATTTTATTCAAATTTCACGATTTCGTTTTTTGAACGTTTTTTGATCAGACTTAGGATATTTTTTTGGAAGTTCTATAAACGCTTTTTAAATTTCATGACATACAAACGTTTTTAAAACTTTCTAACAACTTTTTTAAACTTCGTGCCTGCTGGAAAAGAATTCCAGATCTAATTTCAAAATTCTGTTTCTTTCATTTTACAAAACCCTCCCTTATCATAGCAGCAAATTTATTTTAGCCAATCTAAATATTTTACGCTAAAAGTAGGCAATTTACATCAGATTGATATAAGAGGAGGTAGATTGCCTAGTTGAAAAAAAAAAATAGTTTCTAATGCAAACATAAAGCTGGCTAGAATAAATTTGCTTTCTAGTAATTAATATATGCTCTTATAATACCTTCAAATTATTTAAAATCCTTTAACATCCTTTTAAATTGCATTAACATGTAATTTTTAATTTGTAAACACAACGTTCTATTATATTCAATGTTTTTTATAAAGACTTCTATAAAAAATATTAGGGGGTTAAATTTTAAGGTTAAATACATTCAATAAGTTGCACATACCAACTTTTATAGGCACAGATTCATTATAAGCTGGTAGATACGTAAGCACGAATATTATTCCGAACACAGTTTTCTTCATTCTGTATCGTGTGTATTCGAACCGAAACAATATTACACACAAAATAAGTTTTAAAATAACGTGACAGTCACAAGAAAGGAAAATATGAGAGCATTAACTGAATCAACTAAAATTTTTTAATTACATTTTTTCTCACAATTACTATACACATTATTAACACATATTTCAAAGGTAGGAGTATTTTATAAAACGCCACAACAAGATTCACGATAACCTATACTGTTCTAATTTTGGCGTACGCGATGCGGGGTACCTAGACCGCCGTCGTCGAAGTGCCTTTAGTGAATCACACAGAAAACCTTAAGCTCTAGTTCTAGAACGAGACAAGAATTAAATATAGAGCCTTCTTACATCGAAGACGTAACGGGAGTAAATCGTAAAAAAAGTAGGGTAAATTAAGTATCGAAAGAAGCGTAAAAGAATGGCTACCAACATTTCTGGAATTCTCAATCGTCGATAAAGTGGATTGCCTCCATCCCTGCTGGAAGTAAAGAGATAGAAATCCTATCCCTTTCTATTTTCTTCTATCTCTCACCTATCTCCGTCTATTTCTTTCTGTCTCTATATATCAACCCACATCAACGCCTATCCCTTTCAATCCCCACTTCTCTATTCCTTCCTGTTTCTCGTCATTTCTTGTCTATACTTTTCTATCTCCTTGTCTATCACGATTCGCTCTTATCTCTTTCCATCCCCACATCTTTATTCCTGTATCTATTCTATTCTCGTCTATACCATTCTATATTCTTGACAATAAAAATTCGCTCCTATCTCTTTTAACCATACTTTTCTATCCGTTTCAATTACTTTCCTATTCTCATAGTCTATCTCTTTCTATCTTCTTGTAAATCGACATTTATTGCTATGTGTTTCAATCCCCTGATTTCTGTCCCAGCCTATTTATAAACCTATCTTTTTGAATGTCTTCTTCTCTGCTTCAACTTAACTCTTTTCTATTCAAATTCATCCTTGTTTATGTCATTTCGGTTCAATTATTTCGTTTTAAAAAAATATTTATTTGTAATTAATTGAGAAAGTATTTGAGGCGTGAACTTATATGGGGCAATATTCCTTAAGTGTACCACCTTGAAATTCAACTTTTCCAATTGAACTCAAACTTGGGAAAAGTGTAGTCCTACTAGATAGAACTTTACAGGAGAAAAATTTTTTCGATTGAATAAAAATTGACCGAGATACGGGAAGGGGGATTTTTAGATTTTGTGCTGGTAGACCCTACTTTGAATATACTAAACTTCTTTCGTATGGGATAAACAACATTTTGTCCTGTATACTGTTCATGGACATTTTCCTGATCTATCGAATGGTTATAACTATTTTTCCAAAAATTTAAAATTTGACCCCTTTTTTTGAAAATCAAAAATATCTTTGCCTTTTTCGGAAAAACGATTTTTTTTGGTCTCAAAATAAAGTTCAAGGCTTTATCTTTCGAGACCCTGAATTTCAAGATGATATTTTTTTTTCTTCTCGAGAAATTAAATAAAGCGTAATGCGGTACATAATAATTGATACGATAAATTAGTCCGAAGAAGTTTCGCCGAGCGAGCGGCCCAGCGCACAGTGTTCAAAAACGGGATTTTTTGGTTCAAAATCGACTACAGCTTACAATTCTCAACCGATTTGGACGTTTTCTTTTTAAACTACTCGAGAATAGTTGTACAAGACCGTCTATAGAATGGATTTTTGAATTGAAGCCTGAATAATTATTTATATAAATAAACATTCAGGAAAAATTACACTTTTTGAGAATGTGATTTTTTTTCTCCGAATATAAGACTGTCATAATGCAACTGGGCCTTGGAATCAATGTTGGTACTCATAAGGAACATATTCAATTAATTTTAGTTTGAAGCTAATTGTTATAAACAAATTATATAAACAAATACATGGATGAGATGCTCAATGGCACAAAAAATTTTTTGTTGGTTGAAAATACTGAAATATCTCATAAGAATAATGCTCGTAACAAACAATGACCATATCTTAACAACTACTATTGTTATAAACAATTTTAATAAACAATTTGAATTTTTTTTCATTTTTTCATAGAAATATGTTGCTTTTCTTATCCAATGGACGTAAAATAAGTTTGAAACAGATTATTTAAAATAAAAAATTGTATTAAATAAATATTTCTTATTGTTTATAACGAGAACTATAAACAAATTCCAAAATTAGTCATTTTCACTTACGAAAAAATTTATTTTCAACTAAAACTTCGTCTAGACAACCAAACAGTAATATTTCAAATTTTTAATTTGTTTTTGAGAGAAAGACAACATACCCATGAAAAGATGAAAAAAACTTCAGATGTGTTTATAAAATGATTATTATAACAGTAATTATCAAAATAATAAAATGACGTAGTCATTTGTTATTATCGAAATATTACTGTTCGGTTGTTTGGAAGACGATTTAATCGAAAAAATAATTTTTTTCTGGAGAGGAAATGATTAATTTTGTAATTTGTTTATAATTTTTGTTATAAACAATTAGAAATATTTAATTAATACAATGGCTTATTTTAAATAATCTGTGTCAAACATATTTTACGTCCATTGGATAAGAAAAATAACATATTTCTATGAAACAATGAAAAAAAATTCAAATTGTTCATTAAAATGTTTATAACAATAGTAACTATTCACATATTTAAATTATTTGTTATTGAAATATTACTGTTTGGTTGTCTAGAGGATGTTTTAGTTGAAAAAAAAATTTTTCGTAAGTGAAAATGACTAATTTTGGAATTCGTTTATAGTTCTCGTTATAAGGGCAAATCCACGAAAACGTTGATTTTTTTCAAAAGTGAAATTTCTTTTTTTTAAGGCACACTTATTAAACCTTTTCAGGTATGTTTCTGGTAGGCTATAAGTGAGAAAAATACTAGCGTTACTCATTTCTTTTCAACCCTCAAAAATTTGTACGGGAAAAACTGAAAATTCGGGTTTTTGCCTAAAAGAAATGATTTATCTTAGATTCACTGTTATAAAAAAGTTTTTTATTTATCAAAATACATTAGGTACTGAAAAAGCATCAAACAGAATATTACAGTTTTAATAATTTTATCGAAAAACACCACAAAAATAATTACAAGTCATTAATACATAGATTCAGGAAGAACTTTTAAATGTTTTTTTCTTACGAGCTAGATTTCGATTAGTAATAACTTTCGTTCGTTTTTAAGGTTTTGTCGAATCTAAGTAGGTCCAAATATTTTGTTTTATTGGAAAATGATTACAAGGTGGGTCATATAACTTGTTAGCTATGCAATATGAGCATGAAAATTGATTCAAAAATAATTTGTCCGAGGCAGCTTGTGACCATATTACCTGAAAAATCTTTTTAGTATTAGATGCTGCTTTGAGAGAATTAGGGATTTTAGAATCAATAATTTCTATATCGGAATGCAATATCAAGAATGCGCGTATCTTACAAGGGGAGTTAGGTTGGTGTCCGACGCCGATTTTTTTCTAACTTTGCAGGTGAAAAGAGGATCCCAGACTATAAAAAAAAAATAATTTCTTGGGCAATCGTTCATATTTAGGGGTTGAAATCACCCCTTCTATATTTTTGACTCTTTTACTGTTTTAAGAGGTATCATTTTATTTTCTTTCTTGTTTTTACACAAAATTGTTCTACACGGAGAAACTTTTTATTGTAGAATGTAATATTATAATATTCATTTTTACTAAAGTCAATAGGAAAGCGAGGATATAATAAGAAAAATAGATTTATTTGCCATAGAAATGGGACGAAATACTGTTTCTGTACTAGTTTTAAATATAGTACGACTTTACAAATTACCATTGAAAGTTGCAAAGGTTAATATCTTTAATAGCAAATTGACTTTAGAAATACGAGGGCGGTCCGATAAGTACTATACTTAGCCTACAAAAGAAAAACAAAAATTTTGGAAAAGTGGCGATTTATTTTTCAACATAGTCTCCTTTTAGCTCGATACACTTGAACCAGCGATGCTCCAACTTCTTTAACCCTTCTGAAAAATACGTTTTCTGGAGGTCCGAAAATTACAGTCTGTTCAACAAGAGCGTGTTCGCGATATTTCGAAAACTATTGGAGATTTTTGAACGTTTTTTTTTTTTAATTAAAAGTCGTTCAAAGAACTAATGCGCGTTTATGATGCCGCTTCAATATCGCTCGAACCGTCCGAGAGAACGCACGCGAGTGAAAATGAGTTCCGTTTACGCTAAACGATTTGAAGCCGTCTTCTTGTGTTACCATCCAAAAGGACCAAAAATGTCCGTCACAGCGGCTGCTAAATACTTGAGAAAGTCAAATTCGTTCATTGTGAAGTGGGTTGAGCAGTATAAAGCCGATGGAACTGTCGACGAT
>CAJFCP010024519.1:30398-42739 GCA_904066005.1 Synergus itoensis | reverse complement strand
ATATGTCTGATCCCAACCCCACATAGGTCATATTTTGTTGACCAGTGATTATATGTCTTTCCTGAAAAGAAAGAGCTCCATATATCCGTGTCAATTTATTTTATCCCTCCTGTTCCTTTCTCTTGAATTCCATCCTATAGAATTCTCATCCCTTACTACCTTTTTTTGACATTCGTCTCAAAAGATTCTTGTTTCACATCATTACTATTATTATTCTAACTCAGACTGAAATCACAAGCATTTCAGATTTGTGATGCAGAGAAGCTAATTTTGTTTTCTTACGATTGGGTTAAAATTCGTGTTTCCGGAGCAGGTGGCACACCACACTTTCTCGTCCAACTTATAATCAAAAGGAGACCTCATGAGACCAACATTAAAATTCATGAAGCCATTTCGATTTCATGGATAACTCACATCTCTCTGTACACCCACCCAACTCTAGGGCATTAACATTCACTTTGACAGTCGTGTAATGTTTTCCTTTTTAACTCGTTCATCCTTTTTTTTTATTTTTGATTCTGCGTGAATATAAATTCCCCTAGGTGCACTACACGATAAAATAGATTAAGAACATTGAAATATATTCAGATGCGAAAGATCTCCTAATGTTTATACAGCAAACATACATCGCTCTGTATTTCTTAAATACAAAACAGAGAATAGCATCAATCTCATTCTATATACAGTCGACTGCCGCTAATCATACTATAGATGAATTCGCCCTACTTACTAATCGTACTTACTTACTTACAAAGTCGGCCCGACTTTGTAAGCCTTGTTAGCCGAAGATCGGCTCAACTAGCGAAATGATCACGCTGGGCCGAGGTTTTTGCTGAGCATCGGTCGAGATGGAGACCCAAGATTGGTCCAGTGTATTAAAGATCGGTGTAGCCTTGGGCTACAATACAGGGGCAACTTTGCTTTTCAAAGAGGGATCGACAGTGTATGAAAGCCATGGACCAACCTTGTTACCCGTAGTCTGTCCAACTAGCGAAATGATCACGCTGGGCCGAGGTTTTTGCCGACCATCGACCCAAGATGGAGAGCCAAGATTGGGCCAATGCTTTAAAAAAAGATCAGTGTAGCCTTGGGTTACAGCGTAGGCACAATTTTGTTTTTCAATAAGAAACCGACAGTTTACATATGAAAGTAATGGACCGACCTTGTTACCCTTAGTTGGTCCAACTACACGAAAAAAATGTGTTCTGTAACGTTACAATAAATATGATAAAACTTGGATATAATCGTTTTTCAGTGACCTGTAATATTTATTACTAGAACCTCGACAATCTGGATTGTAAAAACGATAACTGAAGTCGACGTGTGTCTACGCTGACTTCGGTAGACACTCGATAACTTCGGTAATCGTTACAATCCAGATTGTAGAGGTTCTAAAAATAAATATTACAGGCCGCTGAAAAGCCATTATATCCAAGTTTTATCATATTTACTGTAAAACGGCTACCAAACACATTTTCTCCGTGTCATTCCTATCAACAACTGTGTCATTCCTATCAACACTCTGGGTTTCCTTTGGATTTTCACCATCGGATACACTTGCATTTGAAGATATTGAAAATTCACTATCACTCTCCGTATTCAATATTTTATTAGTATTTCGCTTTAAAGAACGATATATTTTTGTACGATGGTACGTCGATGTTCTGTACAATTTGTGAAATGTACCTCTTAAGTAAAAGACATAAGTTGAGTCAAATACACTGTTAAAAAAAGTTCTCAAAATGATAAAACGCCGATCTCGAAATGAGACAAGAATTCTCAAAAATAAACAAACGAAAATCTGGTGATAATTATAAATTTGATACGCTTCTATGTTCACGTATAACAGATTAAGACTAAAAAATTCTCATCATCGAGCCAACCTTAGGTCAGAGTTGAACCAACCATACTGGTTTTTTCATTTTAATTCAAATTGCCAGAGTTCATCAGACTATAGGCCTTACACTGGATCAAAGTTGGGCCGATTGTCGGGTGCAGTAGGGCTGCTTGTTTTGGCCAGTATTGCACCGATCATAGGGCCAACCTTCGACCGGAGTTGGTCCGACAGTCGAGCATTTTCCATCTATCAGTATCGTTAGCCAATGTTGGCCTGATAGTGGTTGTTCGAAATCCCCAAAGATGGTCCAACTTTGGTTACTAAACTTTGGCTGGCAAAGTAGGGCCGAACGTGGGCAGACAGTAAATGTCTGGCTGTCGACCTAAATTCGCACATGAGCAAATGAGTGAGACCAATATTATCTGGCGGCTTCAGACCTCTTTGAGAGATCAAAAAATTCAACTTATTCAATAGCTTTGTTAATATCTCATTCGAAACAGAATTTTCTAAAGAAAGCAACTTACGTGACGAAAATTAAGTGCAAGCAACAGCAAAACGTTTATTTTATAATTGTCATCAAATATTAAATGAAAGAAAAAAGTCATTATCGAAATTTTCACTTTTTTCTATCTTGGTATCAATTGGCATTTTTAGATCACGGATTTTGCAATGCATCGAGCGTTTTGCATCCAACTCGATGAATACTTCAATGTTCTAAAAAATATTACATTTTTGGGGGAGCCCTTGTGGCTCCATTACATATCATCTTGAAACCATCTTATTCGGGTGACTAGCCTAGGATTCTCTACACGTCCCAACGAATCCCTAGGCACGTCGACCGGCGCCGGCGCTCCTCCGATAATACGCGATGACTGATTACATTAGATAATTAATTCTGAGAGTATTAGTCGAATGCTTCATGAAGCTTTCACTTTGCCCAATAAATTAAATGCTCAAACGTAGAAAATTCAACTTACCAAATAGCGGTGGATATATGTATGATGTATTAGTTTTAAGGGAAAAGAAAATTTTTGAAAAATCGATTTTATAAAAAGTGAAAATTCTTATAATAAATATATGTGGAATTGTTGGGTTAATCGTTATTTTGGTCATAAATATCGAGAACAGGTCGAAAAACGCAAAACAACGTAAGTAAAAAATATAGAGGTTCCCATTAAAAAAATCGTCTTAACCTTGAAATGACCTTGAAAATTGAACTCAAGGTCAAAATTGATGGTACAGTTAAATGGCCCTCTCGGTCCTCAACTTTTTTCTAAATCATTTTTTCATAGATAAAATATTTTAGAAGATATGTACTTATAGATTAAAATGGATCACCCTTTATTTTAGAACAAAAACTTTAAACGCGTTTTTCTAGAAACAACGTTTTTCAACCTGGGGGTCGATTATGTAACTTTTCGCTTTTCGCCTTTCGCTTTCCGCCTTTCGCTTTTCGCTTTTCGTCTTTTTCAAATTTATTCGATTTCCTGAGTTCTGTCACATTTGACGTTTTAAATGTCAAAAAATTATAATTTTACCCACATTTAATCTTATTTATTAATAAATCGGGATCCCGCCGGGCTTTTTATGTGTAAAGTTTTATTTGTGCAGTTTAACTATATTATATGAGTGAAATAAGTGCATCAAAAAATTAAAATTTAGGATATAATCCGCGAGATTAGTATTTATATTAGTATTTATATTTCTATTATAATAAATTGAATTTTTATAGAAAAATCTGTTTAAATATATATTACTAATACCGTATATTTCGCTTATTCTC
Source organism: Synergus itoensis (assembly GCA_904066005.1). Classification (NCBI taxonomy): domain Eukaryota; kingdom Metazoa; phylum Arthropoda; class Insecta; order Hymenoptera; family Cynipidae; genus Synergus; species Synergus itoensis. Next base: position 39,119 of record CAJFCP010024519.1, on the reverse strand, counting down.
AAATTATATTAATTGATATTTATTTTTTGCACATAAAAATAAACAGATTATTTTAAAATAATAACCCTAAAATAATATTTATTTAATGATTCTTCAGATAAGAGCAATTCAGGTAAGTAAATTTTATTAAGCATTATATTTATAATTAATAATTATACATTTTACGATAAAAACAAGTGTTTATTTCCATTTAAATTATAAATTAACTTAATTAACTTAATTTTATTTCCAATATATGTTTGAGCGAACTGATTTCGTCGCTCATTTTCTTTAAGTAATGCAAAAGTATTTTATGTCTCTGCTTTTCATAAATGAATTTTTCCTTCTCTTGCTCTAATTGTCTTCTCTTCAAATCGATTTTTATTTTCAGTAGTTCGGCAGCATTAATCCCGATTTATTAACAAATAAAATTAAATGCGGGTAAAATTATAATTTTTTGACGTTTAAAACGTCAAAAGTGACAGAACTCAGGAAATGGAATAAATTTAAAAAAGACGAAAAGCGAAAAGCGAAAAGCGAAAAGCGAAAAGCGTAAGGCTTTTCCAGCCAGATTTGTCATTAAAAATAAAAAAATAAAAATTTTTTGTAATAGTGTTTTATATCTATATTCATGTGTGAAAAGTTAGAATATGTAATATAAATTTGAATTTAAAAAAAAATTCTTAAAAAAAAAGTGAAAACTTTGGTACTAACCCCTTAATAAAAACCTGCAATTAGAAATTAACAAACTGACTTTAATTAATTACTGAATTACTACATCTGACACATTCTCAGTAAAATATTTAAATTTAATCTTTTGCTTATTAAATTTATGCGTAAATATTCACTAAATGTAAATTATTTGTTAATTTTATGAACAAATATGTGGATTATCCTTTTTCATCAACGCTACATTTTTTTTCTCATTAAAATCAAAAAATGAATATAATAGAATGAAAGGGCGTAAAAAATCTTTGCGAAAGCATTCATCAAAAATTCAAGTCGCATTATAAAAAGGAAGTCATAGCAGTTTGAAACTACACCTAACGACTTTAGAGGTGAAAATTCCATCTCATGTAGTTTGGAAAGGGATGGTAACGAAAGTCTATAAATTGGAGGATAAAGTTAGACTACCATCATGTGGGCAAACTAATTCTGAAAATATGAAGGCAATTGAAAAAAAATGACTTAAAATGTTGGGGCAGTTGAGAAAAGATGCCCCGCATATAAATCGAAATATTAAAAGAGCACCACGAATGAAAAAAAATATATATGTAACTCGATGCCGCTTATTCAGATTATAATTACTTAGTAGAACTCCCAGAAGACTCCGCTACACAGTGATTCTTAACCGCTATGATCAGACGTAGCGTAGCGTCTATAGCACCCGTGTTTTTGCGCTGTGCGTTCAAATTTTCAAAAAACTACAAGATCAATCGCACGCTCCGCGCGCGCGTTTACTTTTATTGAAATGTTATAATTTATAATATTTTACTTCTTCTTTCTTAACATATATAATTAAGATTTTTTTTCAATTTCAGTTTTTTAGCAATAATAGTTACATGATATCAATTTTAAAAACTTAACCAATTTTCAAAAAATAATATATATTTATAAAAAAATTCTTATAAATTAAGTAATTCATACATCTGTTTTGGCTTAAAAAAATAATAATTATTAGAATTTTTTCTAAATAAACTAACTTTTACAGTTGTATTGATGTTAAATTGTGGTTTCATTTTCTAAAAAAATGTATTTTCTCACTTAATATAATGGCTACTAATTCTGATTCAGTACACAATAAGACTAACACCACAAACAGTGCTTTTATCTGAAATTAATCTTTTTATTATATATTTCTTCAGAAATTCAAAATAGAAGATTATTGATTGTATTTTGTCGAAATTCCATGCATTTCACTCCATGCACATGAAAATGTAAGCAAAGTACAAGACAAGAAAAGAATCCATTCCATTGCTTTTGTATTGATTCAATAAAGTATTGAAATATGTTGCGTGAGACGCAACTAAGATGCCTCCCTGCCCTCACTCCTAGATGTGAGGTTGTACAACGTACTGCACGTCACAAAGTTCCGTTTTCACTTCCACTCCTAAAACTGGTCGATGAGTGATGTCACATTGGAGATAAAATACGGGATGGCCATAACCGTCTAGTACAGGCCTGTCCAGAATAGGAAAATTCTAGGGAATTTCTGGTAAGTTACTAGCGATCTCCTCAAAAGCCAGATGTGTCCACCATCACCGTTATCTTCTCGAGTGAAGATGGGCCCATCTGCTCAGCATCTCTTCTCTACTACACTCTCTACTTACTCTTCTACAGACTACATCTACTACTACACTCTCAGACCTGAAGAGAGAGTGCAAGTGGGAAAAATCTAATTTTTTTTCTTTTAATTTTTTTGTTTAGTAATAGTGGCGTAGCAACCGGGGGGGGGGGGAGGAGGGGCAGATGTTCCCGTAAATATGGACGGGGGGAATAGTCATTTTGCCCCCCCCACTCAAAAACAAGTGATAGCTATTAAAATAACAAAGATGTTTGTGATACTTAAATAAAAATGCATTTATATATATATATATATATATATATATATGCGCGCGCGCGCGCGTGTGTGTGTGTGTGATGTCTTTTTGTCATTCAAGTTTGTCCCCCCACGAAAAATTCCATTGCTAGACCCCTGTTTAGTAATTATGATTGAAAAGTTCTGAAAGTTCAAATGAACGAATTTTTGTATTGATTGTATTTGTAACTATAAAAAGTTTTTAAACATTGATTCATTTACATTGAAAATAATAAAGAATTAAACTTGTAATCCAACTTTATTCACATTTGTAATTCTTAATTTAAATAATCGCCTTTTCCAAATGAAAGCACAGGAATCTATTCATAAAAGTATTTATTTTATTATTGTTTTTATATAATTTTATTGCACTGCTCCCGCGGTTGCAGTTCACTCAGTTGTCGTCTTCCTAGAACTTGGGTTCGCTCCCAAACTTAGATAAGGGGAGGTGAGGAGCCGAAAGGAAGGTGCCGCCAGCTCAGCAGTACCGTAGCTACAAAGGGTGCAGTACCCTAAGTCAGTTTTCACTGTAGTTCACTCGGTTCACTCATTCGCGGAAAGTAACCAATCAGACGCAACCCTTTAAAAGCAACCAATTAACCATTTGCGCCATGCGCGACGCATGAGCATCAATGCACATCATTGTGGAGCCCGCAAAGGGAACACTGGTACATACGACCCTGACTTTTTTACCTGCTAAACTCACTCACACAGTGTCATGACGAACCGAGGCATGACTGCATTTGAGGGAGCAGTGTATATAATTTCAAGTAAGTTTAGAACTTTTAAACGATAATAATCCTACAGTCTCATAAGCCTAGAGCCCTACATAATGACTCTTTCACATAACGCATTATGCACGACACATAAAGTTTTCCACCAATCACAGTTCTCCATTTCCAATCATTAGAAAGAATTGAATGGTCGAAATCGAAAACTTTATACGTCGTGCATAATGCGTTGTTATAAAGTATATTGCAGACGACACATACAGGAAAGAAAAAAAATAAAAAAGAAGAAAAGAATCGGTTTTTCGATTCTAGAGGTAAAGAATCGATTCTTAAGAAAATCGAACTGTAAAGAATCGATTCAAAAATCGAATCTTATTACCAAAAAAATCGATTTTTTAAATAATCGTATCGGACTTCGAGCCGGCGGCCAAGGGTTCGATTCCCGATGGTAGGAGTCAATTTTTACTGACTCGAACGCTACTCGTACCTCGAATCACTCTTGACAGTCTCCCTCGTTCTCCCACTTCTTTTGCATAACTTCCATGTTACAAATAATAATGTTAAATAGGATAATTTCATGTAAAAGGATTGAGTTATACAGGGTGTCCCACCACCTATAAACGTGCCGATACTGGGTGATAGAGGACAAAAAAAGAAACAGAAAAGTCCTGTGACAAAATTTGATTTGGGCCTTAGTTTGGGCACAGTAAAGCTTCAAAGTTAGGCATAATGAACCAATCAGAAGCGAGAAGTGAACCACCTGAAGTGAACCGCCATCACGCACACTATCTTAACACTTATGAGACAAGCAAGTGGTTGCTAAATCTCGCTTCTGATTGGTTCATTATGCCTAACTTTGAAGCTTTATTATGCCCAAACTGAGACCCAGATCAAATTTTTCCAGAGGATTTTTCTGTTCTTTTTTTTGTCCTCTATCACCCAGTACCGGCACGTTCATAGGTGGTGGGACACACTTTGTTTCTTAAAGTCTCGTCTTAACATAAATATCAGTGAATAATTCAAGGTATCTTCTTTTATTGGGCTGACTACAATGTAGAAGAATGTATAAAATAGTGCGTGTAATCCATCTCTGGTGACTAAGACGAGCGCACAAATGACTTCCGTGGCATAAATATTATAAGGTGGCAGCAACTATACGTTTGCCTCTTTAGATTTATGAGGGCGGATCTGCTCTTCGAGCTGGAACTCATTGGAATTCAGTTCCGCTGTTGCTTCTATTCTAGAAGACGGCTTAGGCGTTTCTGTGAACAAATCGCGAGGAAAGGTGATATCTTGAGTACGAAGTATGCATGCGTACTCTATTCATCATCGCACCACCACGTGTTCCAACACGCGATATCATTCTTCACATGACTGAATTCCCAGATTCTATATAGAAGGATTTATTATTATATCATATTTGTGACTCGATTCAGCCCTTCTTCATCTTAATCAAATCAAGTAAAAAATAATCAAATTATCATATAGTGCCGATTTAATTACTAGTTCACTTTAGTAAGCATTATTTATATGAATAAATTAGCAGTTTTTTTTTTATTGTGAATTAGTAATTTTTAACTACACTTGAGTTTCAATTGAGTATCTCATTTGGTTTGCCTTTCAATGGCCTCGAGATTGACGCGAAAGTCTTCGGCCCGTAAATAACAGTTAGAGCCGTACGAAGCATTTCTGTTTGATTTTTTGACTAAGGTAAAAAATATTTTTTTAATCTTTTCAATTTTGTTTTCCCGATATGATAATTTAAACTTATAATTGAGACAGCGGGTTTATATTTTGGCGCTGTATGGTTGCGAGAAAAGCGACAATTTCATTAGGCTATCACCTGTTACGTATGTTAATTAAGGGGGGGGGGGTAAAATCGTCATCTGAGGAGACGAGCGAGCTGATTTTTTTTCGTTTGTTAAATTTAAAGTTTATGTGAATAATTGTGCGAAAAAGGTGATAGTTCTGATAGGGATTGTTTTCTTCTTATTTTTTATAGCGTGGCGAATTTTACATAATCATTTTTGAGCCATGAGATTTTTGTAACACCTGCATTGATGAAGCCGTTGATTTCCTTTGATTGCTGTTCTCCAACCAAACATCGGCTTCAATCAAAAGTGCGAGCGCGGCTCATCGATTGTGTATCTTCTTAAAAAGATGGTTGGGTGACCGATGTTTTTGTGTATGTGAATTTTATTCACCATTGTATTTGTTGTGATTTTATATGTGTCAATTTGAGATCATTATTTACTCGATTGTTGACCAGATTGCCAGACAACGTGACATCTATTAATTTTTTCTCAATATTACGCTGAATATTGATTTTTACTGCATTCTCGTTGACAATCTATATTTTATGATTTTTGTTTGAGATTTTTGATATTGTCGATATTATTTTATTGTTGGAGATTTTCATCATTTTTATGCATTGAATATTTTGTCGGTTATTTTTGAATTTCTAAATTGATGTATATTATTTCGTATGTCTCATAATTTTATTGACTTGTTTTCGCGTTTCTAGTGTCTTAATTTAAACTATTGTTTTGGTATTGCGACTTACTGATTGTATTCAGGGGGCATCGCTATTATTAAATAGATGCTAACGTATTTGTTATTGAATAATAACTGCTTTTATATTGATTGTCGACAATTTCTCTCAACTTAAACAGTCAAATAATATTCACGTAAATGTATATACAGTAAAACCCCGTTATTCGCAGTTAATGCGTTCCGAAAAAATGCCGCGAATATCAAATCAGCGAATACTGAAGTATTGTTTATATGAGAAATAGGCTAATGCGTTCCAAAATTTTGTCGAAAATCGATTTTTATGTAGTGTGAATGTAAAAATTTGTCCAGAGTACTAATAAAAAATGAAATAAGAACAATATTTACAGTAAAATGTAACAAATTTCACATTTATTTACTGAATTTGTTTGAAATAATCAGTGAGGTGGCTTTGTTTGGCTCTGCGCATAAGATCCAGATGCAATCCCGAGTCAAAATTTTAGCACTACTTTAGACCTTTAATTGTAGGGCTTAATAGGTCTTAGGAGGACCTGTAGAGGGTTAAATTTCTATTAGAATTAGGCCCTCTTTTAGCCCTGCTAAGTGGCACATAAATCTATTTTTACTACCTAGCAGGGCCTAAAGAGGGCTTAATGTATGCCCTCTTTTAGACCTCCTATGCCTTCAGTTAATATAAAATCTATATCAAAGAAGTCTCGAAACTTTAGAGAACAGTTCTAGTAAACGATAACCGATTTTGCGCCGAAGAAAATTAAGATTTTATATAATTATTATTACACAATTATTTATTATTACACACAGTCACTACACTATTTATAAACGCACGCTATGAAAATTTTTATTATTCTCCGCGGGATTCGAACCCTAACAATTTCGCATTACACTCTTAATTCTTAACGCACGCCTAAAGCATCGCAGCTAAACCTAACTTGAAATACAAAACAAAAAATCTAAGATATAAGCGGAAGACGCGAAGCTCATTTTCTAAGACACAGTTCAATAAATTGGACTTCAATGTAAAGTTCACAGGACTATTGTAGATAGCAATAGTTCAGGAAAGATTAATGAACTTTTTTTTTCAAAAAAAAAAAAAAAAAAAACACGGATACCAAAAATATATGGCCAAAATTAAAAATATAAATATTTTAATAAAAAACTATGGTCGCTTTTTCCAACAATGTTTAGAAATAAAATTATTCAGAAGTTGAGTGATTAATTTTCGCAATTTTTTATCTGTTTATAAGTTACTACAATTAGTGTTTATCATTATCAAAACAAAATTGTTTTGTTACAACAATTTCTGGAATTAAGAATGAATAATGAACACCAATTGATGTAACTAATGAACAGATAAAAAATTGTGAAAATTAATCATCTAATTTTTGAATAATTTTATTTATAAACATTTTGATAAAAAATGACCAGTTTTTTATTTAAATATTCATATTTTAAATTTTGGCCTTACATTTTTGGTATCCGTGTGTTTATTCTTGGATAACGATTATCTTGTCATGTGGCGTCATTTCTAGTCTTAGAAGATTTTGAGTTCTGCACCTGCAAAAATATTCTAAATCGTTGCTTTATTATGGAAAAAATTATTATTTTTAAGGAAAAATGAAGGCAATAATTATATTACAAATTCTACACGAATTACAAAGATTATGTAGAAATATTACAAAAAATATATCTTGTACTATTTGTATATCTAATATTATATATCTAATCTATAATAATAATCTATATTAAAATGCAATTACTCCACCTAATTGGAAGCACAGTAAATTTTTAAATATTTGATTTTGGTGTTTTACGATTTTTTTTTCATTCATCAGCGCTTCAAATTATATTTTGAGCATGTTTCGTATTTTTGTGAATGAAAATATACTAGAAAAAAAATCAAGACATCCAAAGAATGGAAACTGGAAACAAGAAAGAGAAAAAATGTCAAATTTTGTATATTGAGAATATTTGACATTATATTTAACTAAGTTTAAACTTTATTTGGAACATATGTAATCATTATTTTGTAATCATAGAGGAACACTGTATAGAAATAAATTGTTCTATATCCACAGAATGTACAATCCTTAGATGCAGGTTTTCTTTGAACTGAAAGAAGGCATAGTATTTTGAGTATATAATTTCGTTCTGACGTAACCATATCTCGTGCATTTTCTCCTACTACCTTGGAAGATGCTTCTGTGATCACTTTAATCATTCTTTCGACAGCTTGAGTGTGGCAAGGAATTTTCCAAATCTGTGGCATTGGTCTTAATCCGACTTCTACATTGTTTTGAAGACTTTCTTCAGAAAGGTGAGCAGACTGAGCAGTGAGAGGAGGTTCACTGAGGTTTCATACTTTCCAGTTGATGATATTAATATGATCTGTAGCATCGAACTGCAAAGTTGGAATTCTGAACATTCTGAGTCCATGGTGTTTCTCTGAAGTCTCATGTCTTATTTGTAGAATTCGGCTAACATGCTCAAAATATAATTTGAAGTGCTGATGAATGAAAAAAAAATCGTAAAACACCAAAATCAGATATTTAAAAATTCACTGTGCTTCCAATATTGACTCTTTTGACTTGTCGATTTTTTTTCTAGCATATTTTTATTCAGTAAAAGATGATATATTATACTTAAAATTCACTTTCACACATTGATGAAAGAAAAAACTTCATAAAACACTGAATTCAACAATTCAAAATATTTCTGTGTTTACAATTTTGATTCCTTTGACTTGTAAATTTTTTTTCTATTGTATTTTTATTCAAGAAAAGGTAATATATACTCAAAATACACTTTAAAACACTGATGAATGAAAAAACTTCATAAAACACCGAATTCAACGTTTCAAAATTTTTCTGTGTTTACAATTTTGATTCCTTTGACTTGCCGATT
>CAJFCP010024519.1:9179-25398 GCA_904066005.1 Synergus itoensis | reverse complement strand
TCTCATCCCAACCCCACATAGGTCATATTTTGTTGACCAGTGTAATCTGCAGTCAAAAATTCACTTTTTTCACATTATACAAATTTGACCTTGAATTGACCTTAATGCAGACATGATGGAATCAAACTGATCCCAGATTCGGATTCAGCGGCCCTCAAAACCATAGAAATGCTATTCACATTCTTCCAATCGATTTTTTTGCCGATTTGACCTTCAAATGCCCTTAAACTTGACGTGCTGGAGACAATCGGACCTCGCATTCGGAATCAGCGTGTCAAAATACATGAGAATATATAGGTCTCGTTCTTGATTCAAACCACTTTTTTTTGTGTGCCTGTGTTATTATACTTGAGATTATCCCTAGGCTAGAGATATTCAAAGATACTTTACAAATAATAAAAAGTTAGACTTGAACTGAGCTACCCGAAATACGTAGAAACGATGTTGTTCCATTAACGTTTTCGTGGATAAATATAATTTCAACGGAACCTGAAACTTCCAAAATTTGACACATTTACCCTAGGCTAGGGGAAAATTGTAGTGTCTAGGGAAAATTCTAAGGTCGGATTCGGATTCAGCGGCTCAAAATCCGTAAGGGTAGCCTTGTCACATGAAAAGTTCACACCACTTTTTTTTTGTGGGCCTGTGTTGATCAAGCGGAAACTTTTGGTGCTGAAAACGCAAGTGATTGTTAGTAACTCCCACGTCCCTCACCGACATGTCACTCCACCTCCAAGGGATGACATTTTCGGCCTGGAGTACTACAAATTAAGGAACGATGTTCCAGTCACTTCGGGGAAGAGTCTCGATTTCCGCCCGAGGATAGTCAACGTACGAAGTCTCGTGTCAAAAATCCCCGCTGTCGAAGGAAGTGACGATGATGTGCTGGAACTTCGTGCGTCGCCAATAAGGATCTCCCCAAAGAAGCGCTCGTCTACCGTGCTGGAATCCCGCACCATCAATAAGCCGTACGTCTTATTACACACCACAGCTCAAGTGGTACCAGAGCGGTCACGAATCAAGCAGGAGAACCGAGTGAACCCTGCCTCACGATTTCGACCACGGGAAAGTGATTCGCCACAACCGACGCCGAAGATGAAGTCCGTCGTCACCAAGCCTACGACTCATAAGAGGCAATTATTTTGTGGTCCACAACACTAGGAAACTCAATCTTTCATATCACATCTGCCTTTTTCAGAGCAACACACAATCGGTCCTTTTTAGGACCACCAAAATTTAAAGCGAAGGTTTTCTTTTAACAAATTCGAACTGTAACCTTTTTGACGTGGGTGTTTCAGAATCAGAGCCCAGCAGGTGTTCTGAAAATCAGAACCCGACATGTGCTCTGTATTTCTGGAACCCATCGCTCAGAAGGTGTTCTTGAAATTAATAAATAAGGGAACCCAACATAAATTGTATCCTTCCTTTCCTGAAGACCCCCTTTAAGAATTACAGGAGTCGACTACAAGCCGATAGGTAGGCCTGGCCCCGCAACGGGTTAATCCGGGAATAAAAACAGCGAGGAATGACTGGTGGTCTGAGTGTATGGCTGAGGTTCCCCCGAGAGGATCCTCCAGCCCGCAAAAACCAACCAACCCGATGAAGACCTTAAGTTCAAAGTATATAAGGGTATATAAGGGTTCCTGAGTATATAAGGGTATTGACCTAATCAAAACTATCGGACCATAAAACTAGAAAATTAAAAAAGTTAAAATTTCGTTGATGATTGTTTTGCTTATTATGAAGAAGAAATGATAAAAGAAAATTACTTTTCTTCCATTCGATCTGAGACGTCCTACTTTCTTTAAAATTTTAAGAATGGCTATTAAATATTTACGACTGATTGTGAAAATATTTTTTCAGTTTTACTTAAATATAGCTGTACTATAGAACGCTTAGTAAAGAGACGAATGGTGCAAAACTTTTGTCGTTGAGTTTATATTCGTGATATACAGCCAAGCACGGATTATCCACAAGCGGTGAACGTGGTTTGCAATTTGTCAACTGAACCGTAGAATGGAGTATGTAGTTAGGAAATAGTTAACTTAATTTGTAATACTACCGCAAATGATTAATTACTATGTGACTAAAAAATTCGGTTTACCTTTCTGTACGAACAAATTGGTTAAAAAATAGACTTCATTTAAAGTTTATCAAAAAATGAAACTAATTGCTCCCAAATAAAAAGTAAATGTACGTTTACGAATATTGTATATGTTTGTGGTTTAATATTTTAACTCAAATATTCTTTAGAAACAGTAATGAACATAACTATTTTTAAAATAATAAAAATGTTATTTTACTTATTTTTAATAAATAAGTGTATTTTTACATTCTCATCAGAAAGAATGTATTATATTTGTGTATTTGACCCCCCATTTTTTGTTAAATCTTCACGTTTTGTGACCCCCTGAACCCGAAAAACATGGTTTTACCAATGTGTGTGTGTGTATGTGTGTGTGTGTGTCTGTAGATTTTTATTTTTCGTTCACGATAACTTTCGAAGGAATTGACCGATTGGATTGTCCTAAAATGAAGGCCGAGTTCGTTGGCCATCCATTTTTGATGAAAATTAAAAAAGTTAGAGCATTTGGAAAATTTGAAAAAAAAAATTTAATTTAAAGCCAAATAACGCACGATATGAAAAAGAGTCAAAGGATGAAAAATATATCTTTTTGAAGAGGAATTTTTTTTTAACTTCAGGGATTAAAAATTAAATTACACATAGTAAATTGCATAACATTTTATATTAGAAGATAATATATATTAAAAGATACGAATAGTTTATATTTTTGCACTCAACTTTAATTCGGTGGTCTGTCATTGACTGTTGCTACTGCGCTTCCCTATTGAAAAACTTGACGTAAAAAATTACGTAAAAAATGACGTAAAAATAGACGTAAAAAATAACGTAAAAAATGACGTAAAAAAATGACGTAAAAAATGTCGTAAAAAATGACGTAAAAAGTGACGTCTATTTTTACGTCATTTTTTACGTCATTTTTTACGTCAAGTTTTTCAATAGGGTTGCGTTAGAGCCGTGCAATGGTTAGATGCAGTTGGCGCGCAATTCAAAATTGGAATTAAAAACAATTCTGGTCATTTAAATAAATAATTATTGAAAAATTCACAAGAATGTACATAAATAGTACAGGTTTTGATATTAGACAAGAAAAAAATTTATAACATATATTTTTGAAATAAAAATTTATTTTCGTTGACTTGCATAGAATAACTTATATTTCACAAAACATTTAATTTCAGAAGAAATTTGTTGAAAAAGTTATTCAACATAATTGTTTATATACATTCTTGTGCATTTTTAAATATTTATTTATTTAAATTACAAGAATTGGTTTTAATTCCAATTTTGAATTGCGCGCCAATTGCGGCCAACTGGTGCGCGGCCCTAACGCAAGCGCAGTAGCAAAAGGCGCCCACATTGGCATCATTGATCATGGCATGAGAGTGCCTTTTTTTTACTTAGTGCATTGCATCTTAGGGAAATTAGCATTGAGAAAGGGCGGCCTTTCCATTGGGTAGCCTAGGGCGGCGTCAAAGGTAAATCCAGCCCTGTAAGGAGATAACACTCCTTACTATCACTTTGTGGAAATTCCATGCACTCTAATCCAGTGTATGGAGAGAGATTTAAAATAAATGAAAGTTTAATCATTCTTTGAAGTGTCATAAAATAATGGAGGTAATGAATACGGAAGATATAGTCAAGTTTCATAATGTCTCGCCTTGATTTGTGCCCAATTAGTTCTATGTCCAATTATCCCGCGCTGTTTAAGGTATGAGACGTCTAAGACACCTTGCAGCATACATCGTAATTAATTTTAAAAAAGCACTACATTTATTGGTTCTTTCAACGTTTTTTTTAAATTTCCTTGTCAATTCACGAACGGGCGTGAAATTCCAAACCGTACAGTCTGCTTAGCATAGTGGAGTCTTCTAGATGCGTCCACGAAGAAAAAGACAAATCCGTGAACCAATTAGGAAAACTGGAGCGACCATAACAGCCATAATACAAGCCTCGTTAAGCAAAAATAGTAAGTTTTATCTAAATTGGACCGAAGCCAGAATGAAAGCATACTTATGCTCTCGAAACTTTGTTTCCACCATTTACCGTTCTACCTTTTCGAGTTCCACTTCGACAAGGAGCACCGATTTCAATGGCCGGTGTAAAACCGCAGATCGAAATCATCAAACCTTCAGAATTCTATGTACATACCATAACATCCATATACTCCAACTCATGTAAACCGTTCTCTTTTCTCTCTTGCTTTCATTCGTTAAATCTTTCAGCACAAAATTATACTTTAAAAAATTTTTTTTTTTTAAAGCAAAATCTTAATGAAAAAATTAAAAAATTTTACGAATTGCCTACAATAACATTACTTACGTTTTATTCCTAACATTTTAAAATTTCCAATGTTCGGTTTCTTACTAGTTAAAAGTAACGTGTTACTTTTAATGTTACCAGCAAAACTTAAGACGAAAGTTTATGTCGCTTTTTAAAACTACAAAATCTAATAATTTTAATTTACACTCACATTGGAAATTTATAATTTATTAGAAAACATTTTTAAACCGTGCGTTTTAAAATTTCAATGAGTTAGTGAAATTTTCAAAAAAACTCTCTTACCTCTCACTAGTCTCACCCGTTTGTTTCAACTGACAAAAATTGAGTGAATTCGTAATTTTATATAAAATACTTCGTGCATGGGCATATCCACGAAAAGTGTCATTTTCTCCAAAAAGAAAAGTTGCAAAATCAATCTTTAGTACACTTTCGAATCTTGTTTTCTACATTCTAAATACATATAGAAACACATTTCTTCTAGTGCAGAAGCTATTCAATAGATCAATGTGAAATTTGGCATTTAGATTTATTGACATTTTACATATTAACAAAAAAAAATTTCAATTGTTTCCTCTCAAAAATACAACCTAAAAACGTTTTTGGAACTTTTTATATTTTTAAAACATTTATTTCGCCTGACTTAGGACACTTTTAGGACGTCCTAAAGACAAATCTTGAGAACATATGTCGTTTTGTTCCATTTTCGTAGGATTTTGTTTACATTTTTAATTCTGGAGATCTGATAAGAAATTGTTTCTATATTTTTATGTTGCTCTTTCCTTAATTACAGGCCGTAAAAAACTTAAAACTTGAAAAACCCAGAAACCTGAATACACTTTTTCTAATTTTTTTGCTCGCTGAATCCGAATCTGGCCTCATAATTGACCTATCACCCTAGGTTTTCGAGGTATCCTAACCGAAACGGTCAAAAACAAAGTTTTTTGCTATATTTGACAATAAATTACGTGACAACATAACTTTTTTTTTTGTGAACGAGTTATATGCCAACTCGAAGTGCAACTCTTACCCTTCTAAACCTATTTTGGATTTTTCAGATGTCTTTTCTTTTCGCAGAGATATAGTTATTTGAAGTTTAGTACTTTAGTGTTTTCGTTAAAGCAATTCCGACAACAAAAAGAGTTTTCTAATTTAACAAACATCGTACATGAATATTTTTAGGGTCACTGACTTCTAATCCAATCTCGGAATTATCCCATTACTTAAGGAATTCAAGATATTCTAACCACAAAGTTCAAATTACAAGATTTCTCGCGGTTAAGAAGACTTAAACCCAAATGTCTATAACCCTAGACATTCATACTATAATTCCCTTAATCCTCGAGCCCTGTGAAACAAGCGAGTCTGTAACCCTAGACCATTGCATCCCAATTTCCTTAACCCTCGTATCCAGTAACCGGCGAATCTGAAACCCTAGACAAAAACAGCCCAATTTCCTTAACCCTCGAGGCCTGTAACCTGCGAATCTGTAACCCTATACCATTACACACCAATTTCCAAAACCCTCGAGCCCTGTAACCAGCGTTTGTGTAACCCTGGACCTTCAAACCCCAATTTTCATAACACTCGAGCCCCTTAACCGGCGAGTCTGTAACACTAGACGTTCACCCATGGACATAGGAATAGAGGGGACTAGCCCCATCGTCCTCAAACGGGCGAGGGGTTGTGAAGCACTGAGGGAGGAGAGCCCCCGTCACCCCCCTATTAGCTTGTAGAGACTGCCATTTTTTATGTAAACCACTTCCGGCTGCCGCGCTATTTCAAATATGAATTTTTTCCAGCCATACACTATAGCAAACTATAGGATATTAACCGGAAGACCATCAGCGCCATCTGGCGCCATCAGCCGTTGCTTGGTGCTCATAAAAAATGGCGGACACCCCCTCTCGGCATCAACCCCGCGCTGGCAGGGCTAGTCCCCTCTATTCCTATGTCCATGCCTTCACCCCCCAACAACGCTAAAGTACTAAGCTTCAAATAACTATACCTCTGCGAAAAAAAAGATATCTGAAAAATCCAAAATAGGTTAAACCCTATTATAGACAAAAACAGCCCAATTTCCTTAAACCTCGAGCCCTGTAACCTGCGAGCCTGTAACACTAGATCTTCACCCCCCAACAACGCTAAAGTACCAAACTTCAAATAACTATACCTCTGCGAGAAAAAAGATACCTGAAAATCCTAAAATAGGTTTTGAAGGGTAAGAGTTGCACTTTAAGATAGCATAACTCGTTTACAAAAAAAAAAATTATGTTGTCACTTAATTTATTGTCAAATATAGTAAAAAACCGTGTTTTTGACCGATTTAAATTCTTACAATGTTTTTGAGTGTTTCTTTGATTCAAAAATGAAATGGTGTGAAGATCCTTTTATTGTTTAATGATTGTAATTAATTTTTAATTAAATTATTATATAACAATATATGATATATCGTTAAAATTTTTACTATAATCTTTATTCGAGCAAGCACTATAAATTTTTCTGCAAGCTTTTCCTGTTTCTTAATTCTTAGAAAGTAGTTTTCAGCTTAGTGACTTTGGTATATATCAACGGCGAAAATCGAAGCTTCTTTTCACTCCGATATCCATTAGCCATATAATGGATAGGAAGGATTCGCATTGGCGTATATATCTGTGGCCGTTATCGCGATTCGTCGCTTCCGACTTTAATTTAAATAAAAATACTTCACCCAAAGAAGCATTTCAGAAGTTTCTTGAGAAGGAGTATCTACGAATTTAGACACAGAACTCAGGTCGGCTTGCCTGAGGAATTCAATCTCGTTAAAAACATTAGAAGATCTTTTACAGTGTTACTATCTTTGGCTAAGAAGACGGAATTGAGTTAAAGAATTGTTCTCGAAAGGCAATTTCGTCTGAAGATTTATGTACAGATAGACTTTTTTGCCTTTGAGGTACGACTCAATACAAAGCAAGATTTTAAATGAAAGCTCTAAAGGATTTAGGATTCGAACTTTTTAGTTTTCTGCTGTGATGAAAAATTTCTTGATCAATAATAACATTTCTAACTACTAATGTATATGGTATATCAATGAACTAGCTATGAATTCAATCTCGGGTGTATAGTTCTTTTTGCTCATTTGTTGAGCACTTTTCATCCTCATTATGATAAAGTTGCAAGTGGATTTATTTTCTCATAGAAGATGAATTTTTAACGATTTCTTTAAAATGTAGTAATATTAGATTATTTCATTTTTAACAATGTAAGAAAATTTTACTTTGAGAACTTATAGGCGAAAAATCAACTTCATAAAACTTATAAATATTAATAAAAACTTTTAAATTCGATATTTTGAAAACTCCTTGAACACTTTTTGAGATATTGGCATTGCAAATCATCCCTAAAAATTTCATCAACACACACTCACACACACAAGTAAAGTATTTTTAGAGCTTTTCAGGAACTTCAACTGATTTCAGGAAATTTTAGGGATATTAAAATATAATATTTGATATCCCAGAGGGTATAAAACCATGAAACCTTATTAAGGACGTTGTTGAGACGTTCCTAGGACGTCCAAAGTCTGTTCAATCTACAATAAGAGAAGTCTAATGTTCTAAAGACTGCTCAAGAATATATGGGGCACTATATAATCAACTATACTATCAACTGCCTCAACATTTTAAATCATGTCTTTCGATTGCTTTCATATTTTCAGAATATTTTTCATATTTCATATTTCAGAATATTTCAAAATATACCTACGTCGGTAGGTATAGTTTCAAACGGCTATAACTTCCTTTCTGAAAATGCAATTTGAATTTTTGAAGAGTGCTTTCGAAAGGATTTTTTTACGCTCTTTTATTCAATTCTATCAATTTCTTATTATTTTTTTCATTTTCATGAACAAATTAATGAATTAAATGTTTATTTAAATTCTTCTATCAAAAGGGTACTTTGATTTTTTTTTAAATAATTTTAAGTGAAAGCTTGGTTTTTTACAACAAAATCCTATGAAGACAAAATAGGAATGGGGCTCGATTAGAGCGCACCTCTCGCTTCGGCGCTCCACGGTGTTCCAGAAATGAATTTTCGAGATCAAATTCGTCTAGAGGTCACAGATTTAACATGATTTTAAGTTTTTTTTTTTTTCTTGATATACTCAAAATTAAATTCATCCCAAACGTTTTTTTTTCCTTTTCTATCATCGCCAATTCAATGCCAATACTTTCTTAACCCTTAAGTGGTAACGTCATTTTCGGCACCTTTAAATGGTATCGTCGGGTCACTCGTGTCTGGCACTTTGAAAAGTTTTGTAAAGTGCTCTAAAAAATTCCGAAAAATTCATGAAATCTCTTCAACTATCCTAGTATAAGGATCAATCACTATATTGTTGATTTGATCATTTGTTTAAACAATATAATCAAATAAACAAATAAAAACGTGAAAAATGCAGCATTTTGTTTAAGAAATTATAACTTTGGACGTAATATATGGGCATATCTCTACTATTTTTCATTTTCGGCATTTTCAAAAAAAAAAAAATAATTTAGTGGCACAGTCCTCCAACCGATCTTATATTCTTTTTTAGGCCTTAAAATGAGAGGAAAAATTTTGGAAACTCTGTTTCCGTGCTCGGTACGTAAGTAAAAGCGAAAAAAAAATTAATTAAAAAGGTTATGAAACTATCAAGAAGAATGTAGTAATTTTAAATCAATAATAATTATTTGTATTCTTACACATATACTTACACATACACACATCCACAGGAATACACTATATGCATATTTTTTACAAGGTTAATACTATCAAAAAGTTTGCTAGGATGACATAAATAATAAAAACCCATCATTCGTTGTATAGAAGGTGAAATACTTTAGAATGTTTTAGCATGAAACGAAAACAAATTTCAAAGAAGCAAAGATATTTTTGGGGTTATCAAAGAGACTTTACGGATAACTTCATGTCATCAAAGGAACTGTTTAAATTGTATTTTTTTGTTCAAATTTTGACTTCTCAGAATTATTGCCTTGAAAACTCATTTGGACTTCGTTTACGCACTAACCGATTTACCAACACATTATACAAGTGTGGAAGTACAGTTTTCCAACATAAAATTCCACCCAGCTATTGATAAACAAGTGTGCCAGCCGAAAAAATGATTTTTTCCCTTGAGTTTCCTTTCAGAAACTATTTTTCTAAAAGCCTATACTCTGAATCTATTATAGGCACATGTTTCGTTTTGGTGTCATTTTATAGAGTAGATCATGTAGAATACGGTGATTTTTAATTTTTTTCAAAACCCAAACGGTAAAAAAGTTACGGGAAAAAAAGCAAATTTGAGATAAATTTCAATAATTTATCATCACAACTTTGGGAATTTTTTTAAATTTCCACATGTCAGGCACACCTATCTAAAATATATTTTTAGTATATTAATATACGTAAGAACACTGCAAAAAATGTTCAGCCCCCAAAAAATTTCGGTAAGAAAAATACAGCGCGTGAAAAATCGTAGTCATAAATCACCACATTGACTTATAGTATTTTAGGTGGTTTTAGGGATTGTAACGAATGGATAATAGTTCAAATCGATTGAAACACTACATTAACCCTCAAAATAGTATATTTTCTTAGGGAAAATCGATATCAAGTGTAGCATTTCTTCTCGATTGTGGGCGAAACTGTGCATCATCACAAAAATGAAAAATTGTAGAGATATACCCATATATATTTTTTTTAATCAAACGAGAAATTAAAGCTTAAGAATGATACTTAAAAAAAAAAATATTGAGATTCTGTATGATTAAAAGGAATGTTTGTTTTGAAAGCATGAAAATCAAGTTTTTTCAAAGTATAGAAAGAGGTACAATTTCCAATAAAATAGACATTATTTTATTTTTTATCAATTTTATCCATCAGAATCACATCAATTTTCAAAGTTCACTCAAAAATGAAAGGAATATAAAAATAAAAAATGATGGCAATGCTGAGGCCAGATTATAATGCTCAATCACCGCATAAATCATATCTGTGTTCTTCGCACACAGGCCTGCGACACTTGAAAAAAATCAGAAATTCGAATTTCCATTAAAATTTATCTTTAAAAAATATCAGGTAAGTTTAACCCATCAATTCATAATGAAAAAACATCAAAATTTGGAAAAAAAGAATTTTACTTACCTTACAGTCTTACACTTTTCGCCACCGTTAATGGTATCGTCGGGTCACTCGTGCCTTTTCAAAATTTCGATTGGCTCCTACGAATGCTGCTTGCTGATTACAGTGACGTCACTTAGAGAGCTTATAGCCTACTAGTGTACAATTTTTTAGAGTATAGTCTGTGCCTGCCCCCACACTTCTCTTTAAGCTAGTAAGTGGAGAAAGTTTGGGAAAGGCATGAGTGACCCGACGTTACCACTTAAGGGTTAATACATGTGCCTTTCTATGTTTCTTTTCTACATACACTGAAACCTAGATTTGATTCCCATTTTGGTTGGTCAGCGGACACATATCAAGGGAGCGTGCAGGTCGTAAGTCAGCGGCGTATGTACCAGTGTTCCCTTTGCTAACTAGAGCTAACTGACTTAGCGGGTACTACCTATCGGACGGAAGTCAATAACCTAAACTATTAACCTAACTCATGAGATGATGTCCCAACATTTTTTTCACGGTACACTCAACCATACACAAATATAATATTAAATTATCTCATGATAATTTCATTAAAAAACGCTTTTGCGTTAACAATAAATAAAATATGTAGTTATATGAAATTGTTAATATTCTTAATATTAATCTTTAGAAAAAGTAAAACCGTAGTATTGATTGATATAATAGGATATTTTATTGGTAGAACAAAAATATTTTACGACAAAAAATACTGAACAAAAAAATTTATTCATGCAGAAAAATAATATCGCTTTATAAACAAAAATTTGATTGTTTCAATAAAAAGGCTCTAAAAGATTTTTCTTTATCATTAGTTATTGTTCGGTAATTCCATGAATTTATTACAAAATTCTTTTCGTATAAACCTGTACCGTGTTGACACTTGAAAGAAGTACCAAATAAGTTGGATTGTAGCCAACACTTGATTCAGTACTATAGAGTATAGGGCAGTACTGAACCAGTATATCTGTACTGTACCAGAGTTATGCCAGTACTGGTCTAATGCTTGGCTACTAGTGCTGGTTTGTCAGTACTAGTCCAGTACTGTGTCTGTACTGGCTAGCAGATTTTTCTAACAGTAATAAAATGACATTTTTACCGCAGTGGTACTATAGATTCAAATTTTCGGGCACAAGAATTTTTTGTATTGACACTTTGCAAACATTTCTACGATTCATTAAAAATTAAATATAACAAATTTTTACCCAATAAAATACATTCTAGAGATAAAAAGTTAGATTAAAAGTGCAAATGTTTTTATTTTCGTTCTGAATCGTTATTGCATTATAAAAGTATGAAATGTAAATAATTTTATTTGATTTGCTAGCTTTTGCCCAAGAGAGAGTTAAATTGAGGAAACTACCTCGTGATTGGCCTGGTGCAGGGAGACCGCAAACAAAGCGTATAGCTGTCTCTACAGAGGCAACGAATCTTGAGTGGCGAATGAATACTTTATGTGTGGTACGTGATAGGATGATGTAGAGAGGAAAGGATTTCTAGATTCAAGCTAAGATGAGTTGCCACCTTTTCTCACGTACAGATCATTGTCCCCCGGGATAGAATACTTAAAAATGCATCCCGACTATTCCACTTCTCCTTATTACTACACCATGCTACGAACTGTCGCCCGTTATCAAGCAATCGGATTGCTGGAAATCTGATGTCTGAGTTTCATCCCAACAGGCTTTCTCATAAATTTTTCCCTCGATTTTTCCTATCTCAAAAATCCTGCCGGAAATGTGACATGAAGAACGCATACTTTGGGATTCAAAAATACCAACTGGCTTATTTATACCATTCATAAAATTTCTTTGCAAATTTTTAAACTTATGCAGATACCTATTTCAATCTGAATTATTAAGAAGTTACTGATGAAATAGTGTCGATTGGTGGATTGCAGGGTATCCATAAATATATTTTCAAAATAAATCATTTGATATTTTTAAATCAAACAAGATATTTTAATTCGGCTTTTTTTTATTATTTTATACAGTGCTTGAGATTTAATGTATTATATTTCTGAATTGTACACTAAAAGTCATGGATCACAGTTCCAGTTGTTTTTTGAAACAGTTGAAAATCCGTTGAAATTGGACTTTTTATATTATATTTACAGTATTCCTAATAATAGCTTCTTTCAACTCTTCCACATTTCGTGGATTATCTGCGTAACATCTATCTTTAATGTATCACAAAAAATATTAATCAATAGGATTTAAATCGAATGAATAGGGAGGCCACTGCATGTGCATTCCGTTTACAAATTTTGGGTCACCTAGCCCAGTGAAAAGAGTGCCGTAAACTTCCTGAAGAGCAACAAAGACGACAGAAATCCTGTGAGGATAAGAAGTAGCTCCATCCTGCATAAAGTGAAAACTTTTGATGATCTTTCAGAGAGCCTATGGTAAAAATTCAGTCTTCAAGGATAGAAAGGATAGAAAGAGATAGAACTTTTCTATCTCTTTCAAGTAGCCGATTTGCATCCCCAAAATGCTATCTCTTTCTATCCACTACTGTATCACCGTATACGGTGATATCTATCTTTTTCTACTTCTTAGTCTATCCCTGTGGAATATATATATCTCTTTCTATCTCACAGTCTATCTCTACGTAGAAAAAAATTTAATATCTTTCTATCCTTAAATCTATACACTTTAATTTTTAAATTATGCCAATAAGTTTGTCATATTAAAAAAAGAATTGCCTCAACAATGAGTTCAAAAAATTTTTTAAATGTTAAATATTTTAAAAGTTATTGCTATTTTTATAAAACTGTTACGTCTTGAGGATCGTAATACATATCTAATTTTAAAAATATATTAAATAATGAAAGGTGGTTCTTCCTCGTTTTGGATAGGGAAAGAAGGGATTCCCTACACCGGGATGAGGATAACCGCAAGATTTAAACACACTCAGAATTTAGAAATTATAATTGTTTATTAAAAAAGTTTTAAAATTGGCTGGCCATTTAAAAATATCTCTTGATCTGGACCTGAAACAAGAAACAGAAACTTAGTTTCTCGATCCTCTCTTAGAATAGATCGTTAACGTGAAAAAGGTTAATAGAGACCCGCTTACCTAAGTTGTCAAAGTTGGATTTGCAAATTGGACCCCTGGAGTTGATCTTTAATACAGGGGCCTCGGCTTTTGAATTGGTCTTCAATACAGCCTTCTCGATTTTTGGAGTTGGTCTTCAATACAAGCCTCTCGATTTTTGAATGAATTAATTTATTGATGAACTCGGTAGTTTTTCCGCACTGGATTTAATACTTGGTAAATAAATTTGGTAGACGATGTAACTCGGTCAGAACTCCAAACCAGACTGAAGATTCAGGCCCAAATGCTCTGTTTTTATAGGACGTTTGGCAATTAATCTTCTATTTCCAAGATTGCCGCTAAGCATTGTCGAAGGGCACACGTACTATTTGCTATTGAACAATTAATAATCTAAATACTAAATGCGAGTATAAAATATATGGGTTACAATTACTGGTCTTTTAAAGAATACATATAAAGAAAGAAGGAATAATTAATATTACGTCGCGGGACGTGACAAAACGTTTATATTTAGCGTTTTTTTGCAATAACAATACTTTTACTCGTTTTCGAGCGTGTGTCCCGTTATTGCATCCGGGGCTTCAATTTACGTGACGCATGTGCAATAATGTGACAATTGAGAGAAGAAATTGTTACTATTTCGGGGGCCTCTGGACTCGATTTGGTTACTATTATTAGGGTGGGTCGAAAAAAAAAAAATAGGAATCAGACATTCCAGCCATGCGGAAAAGTAGCACATTGGGACCCTAAAAAAGTATTAAAAATTTGAAGACGATATATTTATGTCTTGGTTACGCGCGCTCGAAAAATATGTTTAAAAAATTTCTTATTTGCAGGGTTTTGCAATTTTTCTTGATTTAAATTTTTTTTATGTTCAGGAAGGTGATAAAAGTCTTCTTAATTATTGGCAGATTTTAACAAGTGATTTCCTATAAGATAATGACAGTTAAATTTACCCCTAAAATAAATAAAAAATTCTAACTTCTATGTATATAACATGATAACACAGGCACACACAAAAAAAAAATTGGTCTGTACCAAGAATCGGACCTATATATTCGTATGTATTTTGACGCGCTGAATCCGAATCCGGAGTCCGTTTTGCTCCATCACGTCAAATTTAAGGGCATTTGAAGGTCAAATTGTCAAAAAAAACGACTGAAAGAAGGTGACTATCATTTTTATGGTTTTGATGGACGCTGAATCTGAATCTGGAATCCGTTGGATTCCATCATGTCTGGATCAAGGTTAATTCAAGGTCAAATTTTCAAAATGTGAAAAAAATGAATTTTTGAATGCAAATTCTGAAAGAACGGGAAATTCTACATCCAGATATGGTATTCAGTTTTATTTTTATGATGATCCTAAAGGTCATTTCAAGGTCAATTTAAGTTAATAACTTGATAATTCTAAGGTCGGATTCGGATTCAGCGGCTCCAAATCCGTAAGGTTAGCCTTGTCACATGAAAATTTCAGACCACTTTTTTTTTGTGGGCCTGTGTTATATTACTTATAAATATATAATGATATAATAGTAATATAATAACGATAAAAGTAAACAATCTTTCATATTTCAAGGTAAAATTTGACATTTTTTGCAAAGTGCAAAAAAATGCTCCGCTTTTCTCTGCCATAACTCGCAAACTATTAATATGAGAAAAATTTGTTTTTTGGGAGTTGATTAGGGCCCCAAAATGAAGATAATTGCCGATTTTAATTTTGTTCTGACCTTTTGCAGGGTAAAAGTACAGATTGACTGGACTACTTATCAACCGGCAGTTTCCGAGCGAATACGGAGAATTATCTCAGTATCCTCGCGCGGCCTATTACTGATCTCGAAGCGACGCGACTCGGTCTCGGAGCCACAATGTTCTACCGAACAACGAGAGCATTTTTTTATTTTCCTAATCCCAAATCCTATCCTTTCTCCACTATGTGGTGTAATCTAAGGTTACCCAAGGTACCCACTTGTGTTCCCGTGTACTCTGACGAGTACCAACCCGGACTAAGAGGGTGTACCGCAGCAGAACTCCCACCCCAATTTTCCCCCCTCGCTCCCTACATCCTTAATCCTGTCCCGTTAAGTGTGGTGCGACGCAAGGAATGCGTCCCTTATCCATACCATGCTGAAAACGCGAGTGATTGTTAGTAACTCCCATGTCCCTCACCGACATGTCACTCCACCTCCAAGGGACGACATTTTCGGCCCGGAGTACTACAAATTAAGGAACGGTGTTCCAGTCACTTCGGGGAAGAGTCTCGATTTCCGCCCGAGGATAGTCAACGTACGAAATCTAGTGTCAAAAATCCCCGCTGTCGAAGGAAGTGACGATGATGTGCTGTAACTTCGTGCGTCGCCAATAAGGATCTCCCCGAAGAAGCGCGCGGGACAAAAAAGGTGAAGAAAGTGAAGAAAATTTCATGTTATTCGATTGATAAAAAGATTAGTGTCCAAAGGTTTTTGAATTTTCTGAATCCGAATTTGAGCTTTTTATAAAATTCAAGATAGCAGATACAATATGGGGGACATAAAATTTCATAAATTCTTGAGCTTGTGCAACACTTGGTGAGAAGACATAACTAGACCAATCGAACTTCCAATTGAAGAAATTCTAGCTTTCAAAAGAACTGATTAAAGCATTAAAAAAT
>CAJFCP010024490.1:8245-19205 GCA_904066005.1 Synergus itoensis | reverse complement strand
GACATAGATTTATTCTTTATAAATAAATTACTATATTTAAAAAAAGTATTGCCTTAAAATAAATATGGAAAATTAGGGTACAACAAAAGGTCTTCAAGCAGTAATTTTTAGGCAAGAAACTATCGATCCTGGTGGCAAAATATTGAAGCAGACCTTTAGCACGCCTACTCATTGTAACACATGCCCCTTACCTCATCCCGGAAAATTGTGGGGCCAGAGGCCACTGAATCGGGGACTGAATATACCTGACCTTACTCTAAGCAACATCTGGTACAATTCTCCATCCAACATTTCCGAAATCGAGTCTCAGACTCATTTCACACTTTTCTTCAAAACCGACAAGTGCCACATAGATGTACAAAATTTTAGTTTTCAAAAAATTTCTCAAAAATACTTCCTTAGCCATTAAAAAATTTACATGTTTCTTGAAATTCTGCATCGAATGATATACACTTTTAGAAGTAAAAAAATTGGATTATTTATTAAAAAATGAAAAATAAGAATCCGGCTAAGCTTATCAGTTTTATAATCTCAATGTCAAGAGTAATGAGAATTTGACTTTTTGACTGAGGATGTATGAAAATTTTTTAATCAAATGTTTGAGGCACTGAATATGTAGCTGCATGCCTTTGAAAAGTTCAAATTTTTAATTGATAATATACTGTTTATTTATTTTTGTCACGCCGTGCGCAAAGCTCGATATTGCGCACGCAAGCATATGCTAAATGAAGCTTTGCACACGTCGTATAAAAAAATACGGTTCGATACATGTGCGGGATTGTGATTTCAGCCTTATGTGACCATTTCACACAAGGCTAAAATCACAATCCCGCATTAGTAACGAAATGTACTATTCTTAAATATTTTAACTCAACTTCTAAATATTATGAATATTGTACATAGGCTGACTTCTTTTAAATTCTTGTAAATTGGCAAAACTTCTTATGGCAAATAGTCCAATATCTACTTTATGACAACCGATATTCTTGCAGGTCTATTTAGTCACCTCTGCCTAAATTGAATTTAGACAGAGATGACTAAATAGACCTGCAAGAATATCGGTATATTTAGTCATCTCTGCCTAAATTCAATTTAAGCAGAGGTGACTAAATAGATCTGCAAGAATATCGGTTGTTACTTGTTTTCTAAGTACCAATAAATATTGTTCCTTCTCCTCTCTAAAGTTTAGAGTCAGCCATTTCAGCTTGCAATTGTCGGTCTAATAAATTATTTGACAGGTCATTGACAAGTCAGCAAAATAAGAACCGAACAAATGAAAGTCAGTTATATGTTGTTACCTGCTTTCTAAGGACTAATAAATATTGTCCCTTCCAGTTTCCAAAGTCTATATTCAGCAATGTCAGCTTGCAATTTTTAGTTAACTTAAATTTTTGGCAGGTAATTGACGAGTCAAGTACCTACTTTGAGTTCTATATTATATCTGAGGACTATTCATTTGAAATCGGTACTCGAAGAGTGTATTTTGTCTCTTCTCGTCTGTGGAGAATAAGCGGTGATACATTTGGAAGCACGAGCTAAATTGTATGCACAGTACATTTTTCATAAATTTTTAGTTCACTGATAAAAATTTTGAATATTGAATAGGTGTTGTGTGTATAATAGTGTTATAATGTCTAATCGGCAAGGAAATAAAGGACGTTTGTATTTAAATGCATCACGTCGAAAGAGGAAGGGAAGGAAAAGTAACATTGCAATTTGGCATGCAAAACGACGGTAAGTTATAACATTCAATATTATGATTGATTTAACCCTTTGCACTCCGCTGTCCCCTCTCATGGGACATCGTAATTCTAGCTTATCACTCCGATGTCCCCTCTCAGGGGACATTAAAGTTTATTGGTGATTACGGGGAATTGAGTTATTTCAGCGCAACTTTGTGACACATGCATGTTTCCCTAAAGTTCTCTTTTGAAGTGGCACATGAAGTCAAATTAAAATATAATAAAATTACTAAGGTATATACAAGAAATGTCAGCGGGTTTTGTGTCAGACGAGAACGTGAGACGCGTGCTCGCGATGGTCCGATGTGGGACAAAGAAAACGGGATTGCATAGTTTGTTCCAACAGGAAAACATCTGTTGGCAGGCGTCAAACAACTTATTATTGCCAAACGTGCACTAATCAGCCTGCAATGCATATTGGGGAGTGTTTCAAAACTTACCATACTGTACAAAATTATAAGAAATAAAATATTGATTTTTTTACAAATATACATTTCTCGATTTCAACCAATTCATATAAGTCCAATATCATCATAATAAGTTACTTAGTTCCAAAGCTATACAAAATAATACGAGAGTTTGAAAATGTCCGTTTCTGCCACAAAGTGGCGCGGAGTAGCTGGTAGCCAACGTCAAGAATGGCACGGAGTGCAAAGGGTTAATAGAATCAAAAAATGTAGAAATAATTTTTGAAGAGGCACAAATCATGTGTTCCGCTTCAAATTCAGCTCAAGAAAAACATAGAATTACAATTCCCAATCAAAAAGTTTCATCTGAAATACCACAGTGTTCAACTTCTCAACAAAGTCACAATAACTTTCGTTCTCGTAAAAGTATTAAATTGTTTTCTCAAGATTCCGATAATTTAAATGAATTATACGTTGAAAGAGAAGAAATAGATACGAAAGAAGATGAGAATGATCACCGCGATCCATCTGGTAGAAGAATCCTCCAATTCTTTTATTTTATTGAAAAACTGCAGGCAGAGGGACATTACTAGTGGTTTGGGATGCACATTTATGGATATGAAATTTGTATCAGAAAAAAGATGTGGCAATGAATGTAAGTGGACTTTTCGGTGTACTCTTTGCGAAAAAGTTACAGTATTTTCGTAAGAAGATGAAACCAAAAAGAATATTTACATACCAATCAATGAAGCAGTGGTCTCTGATACAATTGCTATTGGAGCAGGATTTACGTAGATGACGAAATTTATGGCAAGCTTAGATATTTCTACCTTGTCTAGTAAAACATATCAAAAATATGAGCAAAAAGTAGCATCAGTTGTGCACGATGCAGCTATTACCTCCATGATGGAAGTTGGTGCGGAAGAAGTTCGAATTGCTAGAGAAAATGGTATACTATTAGACTCTGATGGAACGCCAATGTGCACTGTCGTTGCTGATGGTCAATGGTGTAAACGAAGTTATCGTTCAAATTATGATTCTCTGTCTGGAGTGGTAAGTTACATATAAAATACAAGAATAATTTTTAAATTAAAAAAGTTTAAATTTTCTTAGAAAAATAAGAGATTAAAGTATACATATTTTCTACATTAAAAATACTCATATTTACAGGCTTGTGTAATAGGATATTGCACAAAAAAAGTTTTATTTATTGGCGTTAGGAATCGCTATTGCTCAGTATGCGCATTAGCAAAACACCAGGAGAAAACTGCACCATCCCATAAATGTTTTTTAAACTGGAATAAGAGCGCTACCAGCATGGAAGCCGACATTGTTGCTGAAGTATTTCGACAAAGCGTTCCCATGCATGGTTTAAAATATAATCGACTTATTGGTAAGTTTTCTTTGACTTCATGCAACAAACTTTTTAATGTAGTATTCTAGAGTATTATAATTCTTTTTCATTTTAGGTGATGGTGACAGTAGTGTGCACAAGAGACTTCTGCAAATAAATCCTTATGGTCCGACATTTTACATTAAAAAAATTGAATGTAGAAACCATATATTAAGGAATTATTGCAATAAGTTGCGAGATATAACAGCTAAAACGAAATACTCCGTAAACATCAGAAAATATCTAGAAGGTGCCATTCTCAGATTTCGACGTGCAGTAACAATGACTGTGAAATATCGTCGAGAGGAAGGAGGTCCCAAGAAGAGAAAAATCATCGATCTCCAGAATGATATTAAAAACAGCGTTCAACAAATTTTCGGAGATCATGAAAAATGTGAACGCTATTTCTGTACTGGAGTTAGAAAAAGAGAACAAAACCTGATACCTTCATTAAAAAAATCCACATCTACGGATGAAGGTTCTATGTACAAGGACATTATGACCGTCGTAGATCGTGTTGTGCAAAATGCTGGAAGTCTTACATGACGTTGACAACAATGTGTGCGAACAATTTAATAGTATAATTAACACTTTTTTATGTGGTAAAAGAGTTAATTATGCATTGAGAGGTTCGTATGCAACTCGTTGTAAAAGCGCTGCAGTATCCTATAATAGCGGTGGAGAATTTCTACGCAAAGTGCACAAAAGTATGCTGAATGAAAATAGTCCTGGTAGAAATACCAAAAACTTCATTGCAGCTAGCCAAAAGGCTGCAAAAAGGCGTAAATTACGCCGAGAAAAAAATGTCAGACATAAGAATAAGCCGAAAACTTTTACAGGCCCTGATGAGCATTACGGAAATGTTGATGCTAATGATATGACGCCCGAGGAGTTTGAAAGAAAGAAAAAAGATTTTTAACAACAAATTTTCAAAAGACGCCGGAACAGCTAATAGAAATTCAACAGCAAACTGTTGAACAAGCTGGCAGTACAGAATGGAAGATGGAACGAAGGATTCGATCTACCGCATCCACATTTGGCAGAATTTGCAAAATGAGGCCAAAAACTTCATGTAAGAATACAGTTTACAATATTATGTATTCTTATATTCAAACAAAGGTTATGAGACATGGTGTTTTAATGGAGCCTGTTGCCAAAAGGCTTTTGCAAGAAAGAGAAAATTTGATCATTAGAAAATGTGGTCTCTATGTGGATTGGGAACTTCAGTTCCTTACAGCAAGCCCAGGTTTGATTAATGCTAATATCTTCTTTTTTTTTAAATCATAATATAGTATACTTTAATAAGTATAGTAATTATCCATTTTATTTTTTCTAAAATAGATGGACTCGTAGGAGATGATGCGGTCGTCGAAATAAAATGCCCACCTTCTCTTGAGGATTATGAAACACTTACTGAAGCTTTTGCAAATAAGAAGGTAAAAATATATCTTACAATAAATACCGTCAATACCTTTAATAAATACTTTTATATTTCTTTTTATATTCATTAATTCTCATTTTAGTTGGATTATTGCGACATCGTAAATGGAAAACCCTTACTGCGCCCTACGAGCATTTATTATTATCAAGTCCAGGGGCAACTGCATATTACAAAAAAATCACGATGTTATTTTGTACTATGTACAAAAAATTTCCTCACCTGCGAGATCATCGAACGAGATGATGATTTTTGGGAAAATAAAATGAAAGAAAATCTAACAAGGTACAACTGAATTAATTATGTATGAATGAGTCCATAATTGATAGTAATTAGAGAAAGAAATTGAAAATACATTAATTTCATATTTGTAATGGAATTTCAGATTCTACATGGATTGCCTACTTCCGGAAATTGTAAATCCTCAGTTTCCAAAGCATTTGGAGAAAGGAGACATCAAAGATCCTCCGAGAAGAGGACTTATGATTAAAAAATTAAAAAGGAAAAAGATTCCCTCTAGTACATAGAAAACCTTGGGGTTTTACATATGATGTTGCGAAGTTTTGCTTGCTCAAAATGACCTCGATAAACGAAACTATTGAAGTTACAAAAGTCCAATTCAGGCCGAGCATCGAGCCGAGCATCAGAAAAAAATTAATAACAATTCTTATCTACAGGAAAAAAGATGCAGAATGACATTTCACATCCAAATATATTCTTCAAGAATTAAAATTCGATAATTCTATGTGCCTTTTTTGCATCCGAAATCTCAATTGAATCAATAAACCTTTCATTCATATTCGAGTTCATATTAATAAAGAATTCAACATTTCTACTTATTATGTATTGGTAATTTTTTAATTAAAATTATTATGAAAAGTTGAAAATTAAAAAAAAATAATTAAGTTCAACTAATCATTAATAAGTCTCTTGCAAAATATAATATTCTTTCTAAATCTGAATTAGTGAAAAGTCGATCACTAATTTACTTTGGTGTACATTTTTACTGATTATTAGTTGTATTTCATTATTTTACTAAAGTTTTAGTCAGGAATGACTAACAATTAGTAGAGTTTTTCACTAATTAGTGACCGACTTTTAACTAATTCACATTTAGAGAGTATGATATGGAGAAATTTAGTTAAATTTAGGTTCATTCGATGCAGAATTGAATCACCTTTCAGACTAAATGAATTAAATGAATAAATAAATTAATTGTATTAAGCTAAATGAATGATTTTTTAAATTTATCTACTAGATATTTTGTCACAATTTTTTCTATTGTCGTATTCTACTTAGTAATTCAGTGACAGGCTACCTCCCGCTGTGAGGGTTTAGTCCTTGCCTGACCTTACTTTATATTGCCCCGTAAGGTTCATTTTACTGCACTCCACTTTTTTTAGAGCCTTTTTTTCGCATGTACCCTTTATTCCCGAAAATATTTTTGCGCTGATTGGCTGTCAAAAATTTTTTTTTCACTTAAAAACTCCTCCCTTGGAGGCGTGCTTATCATACTTCTGTCTCTCTCGCACACTCAGCTCGGAGTTCCCACGGGTGTAGGGTTGGAAAACCACAATGAAAAGTCGACTTTCGACTATCGGTCGACTTTTTACCGCATCGACTTTTAAAGTCGATTAGTCGATGAAGAAAGTCGACTTTTTTCGACTTTTTCGGTTCTTCGCGAAATAATGTCAATAGCATCAAAGAATTAAAATTAAAATCCTGTACATTTAATATTCACGTTTAGAACTATTAATAGTCTGCAATCACATTTTTTTTAAAGGAATATGAAAACAATTTCTTGGAATTTATTGTAGCAATTTTTCATTCAAGATTCAAGACGTTTTTTAACTGAATGTTTAAGCAGGTAAAGCTGTTTTGAACTTGAAAAGTCGGGTTGATCTAGGTTAGTTAGTCGAAAAAAAGTCGACCATGAAAAGTCGATTAGCAGTCGATTTCAGGAGTTGATAGTCGACTTTAAAAATATCGAGCTTGACGGGAAAAAGTCGACTTTCGACTAAAGTCAAAGTTGACTTTACCAACCCTAGCAGAAAGATCTACCTTTTGCTTTAAATTCGAATATTCTCCTAGGAACTCATCTCTTTCGCTTCCAGATTCGATAAGACTCTGTTGAATAGCAAACTGGAGCAAATCGTCTTCTTCTTCGACGATAAATTGCGCTCGGACTTCAGCACCTGATTAAAAAGAAATATGAATTTTCATTATTAAGTTTTTGATTTTTCAATTGTTAGCAAATATCAAAATGGTTTCTATACGGATGAAAGTTTTTCTACCCTAGAAAATGTGACTACTTTTTAAATTTTATAATGACATGTTAGCAGGTTATTTATTTTAATTTGTGTTAAATTATTGATAAAATAATACATCTATTTCTACTGAAAAATGTTTACTGCACTTGATCTGAAAGGTTAATACTGCCTACAATTATTATAGTTAAATGCGTTTCGCTTTTTAAATTAGTAAAATGATTACCTAATTTTGCGTATCCAGGGGGAGCTTCGAAGCAAATATCGTCAACTAAACATGCCATTCTATTTTCTTCTTGCAAACGACCAACGTTTGGAACGTCTTGATCCAAACCGAAAATGTTACCGAAGGTTATTCTCGCGTTTAAAATATGGAAGAGCGGGATTTCTGTAAAGGATAAAATTAAAACTGTACAATTATTTTCCGACAATTAGACAAATTGAATAATACAAGCAATAAATAAAGTATTAAATAAAAACTGTATATATTAAGAAATTCACTAATTAATATTTATTGCTTGCAGTTTGAATATTTCATTTTTGAATTTCGCATGTATGAAACTTAAATATCTCAAGATTTTCATTCAATTATTGATCATTTAGTTGTTTTCTTTCAAATTTAAAACCAACCGAATAGTTTCACATTCAATTATTCAAAAGTGCCTAATAATTTCTGAATTTATTTATTTGTTTTTGGATTTACAAAATCCATACAAAGGAGTTCTAGCGTTTTAGCTTAGCCTATGATATATTAGTTATTTCAATTCTTCAATGCGTTTTAACACTTTAGTTAAGAAATAAACTATCTTTTTCATAAACATTACATATGTACTATTTAATACGTTAAACCATTCTTCTTTAACAGTAGTCACCTCATGTTTCTCAGCTATAAACCCTATAAACATTCGTCTTTCTTCTCGAAACGCTTTAAATTGAATAAAGATATGGTATTCGTCGTTAATTGCTTTACGCTCTTCGCAGCTACAGAGTTGATTTTCTGACAATTTTATCGTCTTTTTTACATTCTCATCAGAGAAGGTATTAGATTTGTGTAAAATTTGACCCCCCCCCCCGTTTTTGTCAAATGTCCACGTTTTGGGACTTCCTGAACCCGAAAAACATGTTTTTACGAATGTGTCTGTCTGTCTATCTGCGTGTCTGTCTGTCTGTGAGTCTGTAGATTTTTAGATTGTGAGCACGATAACTTTCGAAAGAATTGACCGATTGGATTGGCCTTTGGTATACTCTTTTAGTATCCTAAAATGAAGGTCAAGTTCGTTGGCCAGCCATTTTGGATAAAAATTCGAAAAGTTAGAGCATTTTGAAAATTTATGAAACCACTATTTTTTTTAATTTAAAAATTTTATGCATGGAAGTTCGTAGTATTCAAAAAATCAAACAATTCTTCCTAATGACTTTTTTGGATAAAAAAAAAATTGAAAGACATAACATTTTGAAAATCCAAAAAAATGAAAGAAAACTTAAATTAGAAGCCAAACAATGCACGATATGAAAAAAAGTATAAAGATGAAAAATGTTTCTTTTGGAACGCCCTATAGGATATTAGGCATAACAACTTTTTGAATTTCCTTAAAAAATCGAAAATTCAAATTTTGAGCCAAATAACGTGAGATGCAGAGAAAATGATAGGAAACATAATTATTGGTCTTAGAAAGATCTACGAGTTCTCTTTTGGCCATTTTTCAATAGGATGAGTAGTTTTCGTCTTAATCATGAAAAATATTGTTAAACAGAGCCGAGCGCGAAGCGCGAGGTTTAAAACAAATATCGAGCGCAAAGCGCGAGTGCCCTGATGAGAATGTGCTCCTTAAGGTCGATAGAACCTTAAGTAAATTTAATTTAATTAAATTTAAATTTAAAGTAATTTAAAAAAAACATATGGGTACGAGCGTCCTGTAAGGTGCAAGCTTCCTGCAGGGCACAAGCGCGCGAAGCGTGCAACATGGAGCGCGAAACGCGACGATCGA
The DNA here is from genome assembly GCA_904066005.1 of Synergus itoensis. Lineage (NCBI taxonomy): Eukaryota > Metazoa > Arthropoda > Insecta > Hymenoptera > Cynipidae > Synergus > Synergus itoensis. The sequence continues at coordinate 9,970 of CAJFCP010024490.1, read as the reverse complement.
ACTATATTCGACCCCCCGCGCGCCATAGGCGCGCTCATTTTTTTGACTAAGATCCTAGCTTGATATACATTTAATAATAATTATTATAATCGAACCTGAGTTACTATTTTTTAAAGGTTTAAAGAAATTCTTTGTCTCAAATATTGTTGGAGGCCCTTACATAACCTGAGATGTGGATAGATTCGGAGTGATGAAGACGTCTGGATTCTCCGGACATCTTTCTGATAAAGCATATTTTCGTCGAGGGGCATCTCACTTGAAAATTCAACGTCTAAAACTCACGAAATCAGCAGGAAATCAGTATGAACTCAGCAGGAATTCAACTGAAATCAGACGAAATCACACATGCGCAGTGCAAGGGTAGGGGTAAGGGTCTGACGTTCACTGACGTAGCTCTATGATTTCCACTGATTTGATTTCGGTTGAATTCCTACTGATTCGTACTACGTTGACATCGTATGAAATCGTACAGAATCGTCAAGCAACGATTAACAACGTCCGTACGATTTCATTTGATTTCAAAGTGAGATGCCCCTCGATTTTCGTATTCAGCAATCATAGATATTTTTTGCTTCCTCATAGAGGAAGCTTTGTAGTGGTGACAAAAATCCAGTTTCTAAAAAAAGTTTTTTTTGAACATATTTTAAGTGGAATATATCTTATATGATGTCCTGAAAAATTGTCCGGATATATGTATGTATGTGTGTATGTATGTCACGCTTTTAACGATCCTGCAATATCTTTAGAACGCGTATAAATTGATGAAATTTGGCATATTTATTCCACTATTTACCAAGTTGAATTTTTTTACAATGGTTTACGAAAATATTAAATTTTACAAGTTTCGTGTACTTTTATAATTTTCGTAAAATTCATTTTTTCACTATAACTTCTCAAATATTCAAAATTTAAAGTTGATGTAAGGAAAATGAAGATTCCTTTCATCGAGACGAATTGATTGACCTATATGATTAATGCATTTCATTAAAAAATAAGGATGTTATGGTTAATTGTATTTTCAAAAATTAATTTTCAACTGTAACTTTTCAAATAATCAAAATTTTGACCTGACGAAAGGAAAATAAATATTCATTGTGTCGAGATGAATCGATTGACCTATATCATTAATGCATTTCATTGAGAAATAAGAAAGTTATAAAAAAATATGTTTTAAAAATTCAATTTTTCAACTATAATTTCTCAAATAATGAAAATTTAAAGCTGGTGTCAGGGAAGTGAAGATTCCTTGTATCCAGACGAATCAATTGACCTATAAGATTAATCCATTTCACTCAAAAATAAGAAAGTTATGCTTTATTGTAATTTTTGAAAAAGAGTTTTTCGAATATAACTTCTCAAATAATTAAAATTTAATGCTGATGTAAAGAATATTAAATACTTAATGCTTCCTCTATGAGGAAGCAAATCATATTTGCTTACAGGAAGCAAAGTGCTCATTGAATGAGCACAAAAGTTGTTACAACTTGACAGCTAGTTTCTTTTCTAAAATATCTGCCGAGAGAGTGTTCCAGATATCATCGGCACCGATTCTTCCAAAGAGGTTTTTTACTTGTAGGGCCCAGTTATATTTTTCCTGGGTCTCCTTTCTGTCGGCCAGATCTTTGAGTCTTTTAAAACATATTTTAGGATAGCATTCATCAGTCACATTATAAGAGACGCATGAATATCCCCCAAATTTTACTTTTCCTAATTTACATTCTACCG
>CAJFCP010024477.1:0-11137 GCA_904066005.1 Synergus itoensis | reverse complement strand
TCCATCATCCGCGCTCTGCCACGACTACTAATGTCTCGAATATTGAGACTTTTCCCTTTTAAAAATGATGAGGTGAGGAGGAGAGAGAAAATAAAAACAAGTGAATTGGTGTCACTTCGTTGTAACGAGAACTTGCTATAATAAAACTCGCTAGCTAATTCCTGAAAAGTATAAGTCTTATGCCCTCTTATAGGCTAAGTATCCTATGCTAGGGTCGTGGGTTCTCGAAGGAGGCAAAAAAGAACGCAAGCAATTAAAAACAGTAACAATTATAACGTTTATTCAATAAAAGAATTCAATATAGTACAAAGAATTACCGTCACCCGCACGCGGAAAGACTCGATATAATTCAAGGTATTATTTCCTCAATGACTCGATATAATCTAAATTTCTGTTCATCGCATGACGAGTGAACGACAATTCCCCAAAGAAAATCAGAAAAACACTGTTTACATATTAAGTTCAACTACTTGCCACCTCAATTGGCCAATTCGCAACTCTATGAAATTTATTTATTGAAAATCAAAGAATCAAATTATCAGATATAAAAGACTTCAAGTGCCTTATCGATTTCAAAAATGTCGGATAGCTACAATATACTAAATGCTTATCGCGCTCTCACGGCCCTAAGTCTGAATTCGCATCAATACACATCTTTATTTTATTTATACAAATTTTCATAACACAGACTTATACAATTTCGATTCCCTTACGTGAGAGAAAGTTTTGCCAAGTCCTAATAAATGCGCCCGCAATTCGTCTCGTGTTACCAATTACGCCCCAAGTGCTATAAGATCACGGAATCGCCGTGTAAATTTAATATCCTTAAAACATAGGTTTCGCGGTGATTCAATTTTCGCGATTAAATGATTTGTAAATGCTTTGAAAAAACCCCACTGAGCCACCACAGCCTGGTGCAGCGTACGAAGCGACTCAGTAAAAAAAAAATGTGAATTCGCAATCAAAATTTGTTACGTAGTTGGCGTAAAAATCCTAGAGAAATTCACTAAGACCCCTAGCCTGGTGCAGCGTACAGAGGGACTTAGCCATTTCAAAAAATACACAAAAATTAGATAAATGGCACACAAAAAATAATCAGAAAATTCAGAGCCAGCAGCCTGGAGCAGCGTGCACTAACCCATTCAAGAAAAAACTATCCATTTGCATGAGTAGGTTATAGAAAAGAGGAAAACCCCAGCCTGGAGTGGCGTACAGAGCTTCCTATAACATACTACCTGGGTTGAAGAGTGCGGCTGACTGCTTCCGGACTGCTGCTACTGAAGACGGCGTACAAAAGTGGTAACGGCAGGCTATGGTGAGACCAGGTGCTGATGCAGGAGTAGAGAAAAGCAGCTATAGGCAGGCGAGTGCTGGAAGCTGGATCCGTAGCTGGACGATGAGTGTGGCCGTTCGCCCCACTCTTATACAGGTGAGAGAACAGGTCGATATTAGGAGAGAGTGGGGACGACGCACCTGTCGTTCCCCAGCTTGAACTACCCGCCGATCGATATTTAGTTTTAGACGGCTGTTCTGCAGTGAGGCGGTAAGTCGTAGGATTGGATGCCTATGCTCAGGCACTTCCGACCGCTCTACTGCGTGCCGGTAACCGTACGGTGGGTTGCCTACGTACAGGTAACGGTATACCATACCGTTACATCGTAGGCGACAAATATAAAGGCTAATTAGCCGAATCCTGAATTCCTCAAATTGCGAACTTGCTTGAACCTAGAATTAATAAATCTCGGTGTACTTAAAACGGCACCAAAACTTGTGTGTAAATTAATAATGTAGCTTTAACAAGCGTCCAGCACACAGTGAACGAGGAACATCTCTCTTCCAGCTTCGTGACGTGCTCGGAAGCAGGTGGCGCCACGAGACTTAACTAATTAATTCTACTTAGGTGGTAAGCTGCAAGGTAAAACACCGATGAACGATAACCCGCCGACGGTCGATCTCCGATGACGCGCTAGGCCCAGAGATGGCGTCGAATACAATAAATCTCAGCCAGCCGGCTGATCCAAGATCGAAGTGACAGCTGTTCCGAGATGTCATCTTCCTGGTCATTAATGTGCACGGGAGTCACATCCATGCACCTGACCAGGATCCTCTTCGGGCCTCTAGCAATGCGGAAAGACGTCAGTGTTGGTGTGAGTGTGTGTGTTAATGTAGCTCTGAGCCCCCATGGCTCAGAGTAGATCATGTAAACAAATAGTGTGACAGGTGTAAATGTTGAGTTTTGAGTGTGAATTAATTTTCGGATACGAATTGTTGTTATTCGATCAGCTGATCGTCTGAGAGCTCATTTGCTCCGATCAGCTGATTAGCCGTGTGCAAACAGAGTGACTCTGTGCTGGAAGCTAACGCGTAATTCGGTAATGTCAGTAAATGTGCGTGGCAAAGAATTTACCACGTTACAACATGTATAGGCAAAATGCAGACGTCCTTAAAAAAAAGGGCCCCATTCATCCACCGTGAGCCTCGGCAGCGGGTGGCGCTGTTACGTACATTGATTTTTTTAACTACGTTCAACCGCACAAAAAAACTTATAAAAAATTTGAGTTGTAGTATACAGTGTAAGGATGTTTTCTTGAAAAAAAAAAAGTGGTATCTCTAAAACAACATACCAAAAAAAAATTTTCAAAATTTTTAAACATTTTTTTTATGCTTATTTTTTGTTCGAAAAATTTGACATTTTTTTTTTAATTATCTGGAGTGATCTTTAAAACATATTTTTTTTTCATTAAAATCGGGGTAGCCATTTTCGAGAAAAATCATTTTTTTGATTTTCCTTTCCCCCTCCATATCTCCCACAAAACTGGGATTTTGAGGTTGAAACTTGGTGGAGTTTCATACCACATGGATACGAACTTATGAAATTAATTTCAGCTTTATACGTGCGGGGGCCGATTTCACATGTGTGATGTCCGAGATAAAGAGACTCACTACCCTAATTATATTATTATATTGTTCCTCGTTTTCTATCCGGTAACTAGTGCGATAATAAAATTATCATACCACGTTACTAGAGTCGGGGATAAAGATAACTGAACAGACTTTGGGTTAACACAATAAACATTTATTTTCTAAGAATTACAAGGGGGAGGTTTACAATAGTTTCAATCATTTGGAGTAGAAGAGCCGTGTCAAGAATCCTTACAGCAGCAGCAAAAATTATTACAAGGGTGAACGTTATCACAAGGGGGTTAATTAGGTTTTAATTTGGATTTAGAGACTTACCGTTTTAGCAGAGTGGCTGGAACCTTTCTAGAGTCAGATGCTAGATCTCAGGGTGGCGTCGCAGGAGGTGTTGCCTAGGCCAGTACGTTGATGCTGATTGGGTTGGTTGATTGGCGTTGGTTGTTAGGGTATTTCATACCATGATGCCTGTACATAGGCAACCAAGCCTACGGTTACCGACATAGTACAGAGCAGTTGAAATGCCTGAGCGTAGGCAACCAACCTTACGCCGTTACCACTTAATTGCAGAGCGACCAAGTAAAGGAAATATCGATCGGTGAGCAGTACCGCCGGTTGAACGATAGGTGCGTAGTCCCCCACTCTTTCCCATCAACGACCAGGCCCACAGCCGAGTTAAAAGACGGGCGATCGGCCACAGTCGGCGTCCAGCAACGGATCGCAACCAGGCATTAGCAGTACATGGTACTTGTGCCTCTAGCTCTCCTGTTCTCTCCGGCCATGACGTCACTTTGGGTCTCATCGCAGTCAGCCACTACTACTTTCTTCGAGCGTCTCCAGTAGCAGCAGTCCGAAGCAGTCAGTCGCCCTCGTAATTCAGGTAGTATGATATAGGAAACTCTGTACGCTGTTCCAGGCTGGGGTTCTCCTCTTCTTATTGATCTATCTTAGTAAAAAGATAGTTTTTTCTGATGGGTTGGTGCACGCTGCTCCAGGTTGCTGACTCTGATTTTTAACTCTGATTTTTCGACTTTGATTTTTGCCATTTATTTCTTGTATTTGCGAAATTGCTAAGTACCTACGTACGCTGCTCCAGGCTGTGGGACTTAGGAAATTTCTATCTTCATATAAATTTCATTTATTGCAAAGCTGCGCTTTCTCTCTTTAGAAAACTGGGTTGCTATGTACGCTGTACCAGGCTGTGGTAACTCAGTGGGACATAACTATTTTGAAACGGTTTAACTTATGCTTTTTGGGGATGAGTACCTACGTACGCTGTACCAGGCTGTGGGACTCAGTGAGTTTTAATGATCTTTAATTATTTGAATTTGGTCTTCAGAAATAATTTATCGCGAGATTGAATAACTTAGGAAGTCTTGAAATGCACGACGAATCCGTGGTCTTGAATTAGCGCTTAGGGCGTATTGAGTATTATGAGACAAATCGTGGAGTCTCCTATGTTACGGGAATGATAGGCGTAGATATTTATTAGCGATTTTTTATATTTAGCGGAAACTGTCACGCAAAGGGGTTGAGATTGTACACGGAAAAAATATGTCCCGTAAAAAATGTAGAATTAGTCCAGGAGTTTTGGACGAGTACCAAAATATTGGAGATCTTGAATGACTTTTAATAAAAGGTTTCAAACTTTTCAATACTAAATGCAAATGAGTCTTGGAAATTCTCTATAATAGTCTAGGAAAAATAGTTTTGTATTTACTGAAGAGCTGGGATTACAGAAAGTCCTGGACAGTCTGGGAAAATGTTGCGCGTCGATGTGCGCAGTCGACCATCAGCTGGCAGAGTGAAATATAAAGTTAATAAGTGTACTTATATAAAACTCACGAAATCTTAAACATTAAAATATTAAAAATAATAAAATGATACAGTTATAATATAATATTTAAATAAAACATGTTAAAACAAATTAAATATCACTTGGGTCACTATGACGTTTCTCACAAGCGGTGAAGATTTGGCTAGTTAGTATATAAGGACCATTTCGACCGGTATACTCAGCGTGCGATATTCTGCGTTAGAGAATTGCGTTGTATGTAGTAGTGTTAGGTTAGGTATAGAATTAGGTTTGTGTGTATTAATTAAGTGACGAAAACGTTTCTCGTGTGTGTGATATGAACTTGGACACAAAAGACTACTAAGTCTGAAGTTAGCTTTGCTTTTTTTATTTTGTTTAAGAACCCTTCATATTTTCCTAGACTGTCCAGGACTTTATGTAGTTCTTTCTTGCACTTAGTATTGAAATATCTTGTAAATTTCATAAAAGGAGGTTTACAATTTTTACAACATTTTGGTACCCGTCCAAGATTCCCAGACTGAGTTCTACACTTTTTATAGGACATATTTTTTCCGTTTATAAGTCCGCATAATGAGATTTGTAAGAAATAAATAAAGATTTTTGTATCAATGTAATTTCGGACTTAGGGCCGTGAGAGAGCGATAGGGATAGTATAGGTAGTAATACTATCCGACATTTGTGTAATTTGTGAATTTCTTTATATTTTTAATCTTTCTGGTTTTGATCAACATGTTTGTTGATAAGTAAATTTTGCTAAGTAATAAATTAACTGTTTGGAATGGCTTGTAATTAACATCACGAAGTAGTGATTATTATTTAATTTGTTCTTAGAGATTTACCGTTCATTCGTCATGCGATGAACAAAATTAGTTTATATCGAGTCTTTTCATGAAGGAACAATTTTAGAATTATATCGAGTGTGAATAGTAGTGTGAATTTTATGTTTTCAATTTTCTTGTTTACAAGTCCGATGAGTCAATCTTATGAGTTCTTTGACCTGGTAACTAATATTGGATCAACACCAAGATGTTTGGATTCTTAGTGAAAAGTTTTATTGATTAGAACAATAAGTAACACGACGTCACACATGCTTATTCCGCTAGGCCCTATAAAATCATAGAAGGAATGTTAAAAATAATTATTCTGTATATTTTAAAAATATTTAAGATAAATTTCTCAATTAAATAACTACTTTTTTATCGAATAATAGATACTTGGATTGCTAATATATATAGGGACAACATTAGTAAGAATCTAAGAGCGATCGCTTTTTGAAGTTCATTATACTTGAATTTCAATTATTTCAAAAACACTTTTTAATGTTTATTGGTTATGACACAATGAAAAAAATATAGACTTTTAAAAAATGTTCTTTTATGCATTAAAACGAACAATTTGTTTGATCAAATCACTAATTCAGATAAACACTTTTTTAATTAATTAATTAATTACTAATAATTTGTTCGCTTAGGACGCAAATTGGGACATTTACCTTAGAGCTGTATTCTTGATTATCATTTTCATCATTTTTTAAATTCATTGTTAAAGCATAAGGATTTTTTTAATTTCTACGGATTGTTTGTTTTATGTTTAGAACGTGGCAGAATTACTTCAAGAGAAAATAATAAATAATACTTACCTTATTTGTACAAATTAAAACACAATACTCCAATCCCTAAGGCATAAAAATCTCATCACTAAAAAAAAAACGCGAAACAACACGTTAACGGTCAGGCACGTCAACAAACGGTTGAGCGAGCCGAGTGATTCCGAGTTTAGTCGAACTTACATATTCTCGACCCGTTGTCTCAACTCGATTCACTCGATTTTTCGAAGTTGAAGACTCGAATTTCTGCGCATGCCCAAGACAAACGATGTTCATTAGCTATGATTCGCGCTTTATTTTCAATGGGATAAATTACGTTCTTCAAAGTTTTTATTATATAAGAATAGTTTTACACAGAAAATAAAAATTAGGAATTTATGACAACAGAATTCCCGGATCTTTCCAAAAATTCCCGGCATTTTCCCGTATTTTTCAAGGTCTACAAAATTCCCGGCAAATTAACGGATTTTCCGTATTTCCCAGTCGCCAGACACCCTGCTCTCGTTGTCCTTTCGTTGTGGTCTCGAAAAATTTTGAAGTAAGATGATGTGGTCGATTTAACACCAAGTATCATTATACTTTGGCCTCGTCTGCAGGGGGTGGACGGTTAGTGCTTTAGAAATAACAGAACATACGCCTCATCTAGCGTATACCGGAACCCTAAGATAAGATAATGTAGATAATAGATGATCAATCAGATAATATCCATATAATATGAAATTAAAATTAAACTAAAATATATTAAATAATTGAAATGCAAATAGAATTTGAATTTGAATATTTGAATAACTTGAATATGATTTTCAATTTATTTTTTAATAAAAAAGGGTTTTTATGCAAAAACTTGTGTCCAGAAAGTAATATACAGAATTAAATTTATTTTTTTTTAATTTATATAATATAATAAATCTGATCACAGTGCATGACGGATGGTGGTGGCCATTTTAAGGCTGTTGGAACCACAGACAAAAAGTCATTTCGAAGATATATAGTTTTAAGGCAGCAAAAATACACGGATTGAAATTTCTTTTTGCCGGGGAGAGTTTCTCGAAGCCAGGAGGGGGGCTAGCTTTCTGTTTTTCAAAAAAACTAATTTTTTGGCTGAAATGTGTAAGTTTCAGCTAGGGTTAGGTTTTAGGTTAGGTTAGCCGAAACTTTCCCTTTTTGGCCAAACAAATTAGTTTTTTCGAAAAACAGAGAGCTAGCCCCCCTCCTGACTTTGTGAAACCCTCCACGGCTAAAAGACATTTCAATCCGTGTATTTTTGCGGCCTAAAATCTATATATCTTCGAAATTACTTTTTTTCCTTTGCTCCAACAGCCTTAAACAATTTCATCATCATGTTAGTAGGGCTGAGGTAAGGGGAAGCCGGGGCGCTGCGCCATCTAGCGTATACTCATAATAAGATCAGAATTATAATACGCCACATCTCCTATACGCTATTACAACCGTCCATCCTCTGCTCTCCTGTACCAGCGCATTGGTGTTGCAGTTAAACGGAGACTGCGGATCCATAAGACTCATGTCATGGTGGCGGTGTGGTATCGAATCCTCCCAAGTAATGACACTTAGCGTGGTTTGTACGGTAGAACTGTCTTTCGTTTTGGTGGTCCAAGTGGGACCCGATTTAACGATGTTGTCAGGACATTGTATGTACAGGTATCTCTCAACTTTGGTGGATTATAAGCTTCCTTGTAATCGACAAACGACTGGTTCTTGAATGAGGCCTCACGTAGTTCACCATCCTTTGCCGAAGCACCACCAGTGATCTCTGGATGTTGATCTGGCGACTTGGTTGTCCTTATCCTTCGAGTTGACCCATACTACACCCCTCTTGCCTGGTTGAACTGATTCGATGACAGGGTAGGTAAACAGTTCACAATAATTAAACAGTTGGGTAGCACGGTTAACAAAAGATAATACGGTGTGGCTAATAATAAATTGATGTGGTAAATAACAAATGGTCGGAACGGTGTGGAATGTTTCGATCGGTCTCGATTCGGTCGGTGTAGAATCGGTCGACGCAGAACGATTCGGTCGGTCCCAAGGTTGGCCCAAGTTAGCTCGATTTTGGAGCTGTCGTAACCTTTTACTGGATACGTGGTCATAGTTGCGCCTCACAGACTGGGTCTTTCAAGGCACAAACGATTTTTCAAACTGAAATGTCTCGTCTTTGGAAAATAATAGAAGTTCGGTTCCCTCTTCTAAAAAATCTAAGCAGTAATAGGGTCAGCTCCTGTGAGTGGCGTTGCAGTTCGTCAGTTAAACCTTGAGCAGTGAGCGGTGAAAATGCGTACAGGGACATAAAGAACCCAGTTTGTAAACCGCGTTAGTGTTTTCACAAGTTACTGAACATTTTTCAGGTCATCAAATAATTCAACTTTTTGAAGCTGCAGCCAATGGGCCTATATTTTTTTCGAAGGTCATAGTGCAAGCTATGAAACCTTGCAACTAATTTCTTTTCAATTTATTTGTTGCAAAATTATGAATTTTTAAACAAGTATCGATTTTTTCCATATTTTTCCCAAATTTAAATTTTATTTTAAAAAGTTTTTAACGATTGACACTAAAAACAATTGAATAGTGTAATAGACATTTCGAAACATAAAAAATGTTCAATTATCGTATACATCACCGTAAAAAGAGAATACGTTGTTTTACGAGGAAGTTGCTCATTGAGCACCATCCTCAAAGTTCAAGCAGCGGATCGTCTTTATTGCTCATCACATTATGCATAAATTTTTCAAACACTTTTACATTAATTTTTGCCTCAATTTACTATCAGTACCACTTATAAGTTCATAAATTTCTGTGTTATTGGTAATTTATTACCAATATTATTATTATTAATTGGTATTACTTTGCATTCTGACTATCATGTATAAGATCTGTTTATTCTTCCTTTCGCACTTTCCACCTAAAGTGAATTTGACACCATATAAAATTTTAATGTACGAGCAAATTTTATTTTACTTATTAAAAATGGTGTATGTCAAGTGATCAATCGGGATCACGTGATCGATGAAGGGGCAATAAGGGCAAATGTCACATTGTCGAGATGGAGTCACGTGATTAATAGAGGGGTTACTAAGGGCGTATGTCACGTATTTGAGGGGGATCACGTGGTCGATAGAGAGGTAAAGAAGGGCGTATGTCACATAGTCGAAGAAAGGTCAATAACAGCGTATGTCACGTGGTTGAGGGGGCTCAATAAGTGCATATGTCATTTTATCAAGGAGATTCACGTGATTGATGGAAGGGCCAAGAAGGGCCTATGTCACATGGGCTGGATTTTTGACATAGCGGCGGCGGCGAGATCTTTTTATAATATAGAGAGAAAATCGGATCTACATTTCAGATGAGTCTCCAAATGGGGCAGCGATAACTGCAGTAAGGAAAAAGAGAATAAATGACACAAGCCTCAAAATAATAATGTGAAAAAATGTACTCAAAATCTATAAGGCCTAATAACAAGTCCAAATAATAAGATGAAAAGATGTAAGCTTCAAAAGTATATCTCAAAGAGGTAAAATAAGTGCTAAAATATAACGCTTACCAAATGGACGTCAAACTCAAAAATTTAATTAGAATGTCTAAAATATATAGACATGGGACATTTTTTAGACGTCCTAATGACAACTTGTGAGATATACATCCATAAAACTTCTTACATTCTCATCAGAGAATGTATTAGATTTGTGTAAAATTTGACCCCGCCATTTTTTGTCAAATGTCCACTTTTTATAACCCCCTGAAACCGAAAAACATGTTTTTACCAATATGTCTACCTGTTTATCTGTCTGTCTGTCTGTCTATATGTGGATTATTAGCATATAAGCACGATAACTTTCGAAAGAATTGACCGATTGGATTGGCCTTTGGTATTTAGTGTCCTAAAATGAAGGTCAAGTTCGTTAAGCAGCCATTTTGGATGAAAATTAAAAAATTTGGAGCATTTCCAAAAGTTAAAAAAATAAAATCAATTTAAGACTGTTGGAGCGTTTTAAAAAATGAAAATTTTCATGTCAAATTCCCACCTCACGATTTACTTTAGATGACAAATTTGCAAATACACATTGTTTGACGGGTCCTTCCATCGAGATCGGTTTGTCGATGGCAGAAAGGGGGGCTAGTGTCTCATTTTTAGCAAAAACTGATAGTTTTGTTTAAAGAAAAGATTTGAGATATGAGAAAAAAGAAGGTTTCAGAAAATATTTTAGAAAGAGTGAGCAATACTTTAAATTGTTAACTACAAACGTAATAATTTATCAATCATAAAAATCCTAGGTACTTCGACAGAAAAACAATTGTAAATTAAAAAAAAAAATTTTTATTTTTTAAAGATGACACACCAGGATTGCTTCGTTGCACACCATTTTCATCTTCCAGAAAATTTTTTTTTCGTTTCTTATACTACCACGACGCCATTTTTTGTAAATACGCAAATAAAAAATATTTTTGAGAACTTTATATGGGGCATTATTCCTCAAGTGTACCACCCTCAGAATTTGACTTTGTCTGATTGAACTCAAACTTGGGTAAAGTATAATCCTACTAGGTACAACTTTAGAGGAAAAAGATTTTTTCGATTGGATAAAAAATTACCGAGATAGGGGAGGGGGAATTTTTCGAATTTTTTCGATTTTGTGCTGTTTCGTGCTATTTCGAAGGTACTAATCTCCTTTCCTATGGAATATACAAAATTTTGTCTCACATGTTTTTGATAGCTTTTTTCCTGGTGTATCGAATGGTTGTAACCATTTTTTAAAAAATTGAAAATTTGACCGATTTTTTTTGAA
>CAJFCP010024476.1:0-14979 GCA_904066005.1 Synergus itoensis | reverse complement strand
GATACTGAAGCGGCATCATAAACGCGCATTAGTCCTTTGAACGACCTTTAATTTAAAAAAAAAAACGTTCAGAAATCTCCAATAGTTTTCGAAATATCGCGTACACGCTCTTGTTGAACAGACTGTATATACAAGTATACATAATCAGCAAGATTTTTACAATTAAACTCAGACCACACTCGCTGCGCATGCTCATAATCGTCGTCGGATAAAGTTGAATCTTTTGATAGTATTTGCGTCCACTTGAGTTTTTCCTTAGAGTCAAAGTACTCATAAGTGAAAACTCCTTTGCGTGTAAGCAATTGAATTTTTGCACTACTAAAATTTGAGAATGCAGAGCTGACAATCTTATACTCACTAAGATACGACGCCAACTTATCTAACGATGATGCCATAAATCGGAATGAGTCTATGAAACGGAATTTGATCAGATTCCCTTTTACATTCTTCGTAAAACTTATATATTTCTCTTTATTTAAGGGAAGGAGATCAATTCGTCCTTCAAACTCTGTAGCAATCGCCTTAATTATAAAATGAGCGTCATACCCGCTAAGATTATGAAAGACAACAGGAATGGTTCGCGAATCTTGATAATTTACATTACAGTTTTTATGAGCAGGTCCACGATACTTCCCTGTTAGATGACAATGGTCTCTTACCTTTTTCTCACAAAGTGCGATTGTGCTCTCACATATATGGCAAACAGTTGCATCTCTGAAGGTTTTCTTTTGGTCAGGAGTTAATTTCTCCATTGATATGGGGCACATAAATACCGTTTCAGCGTCCTCTGCCAATTGCTGTAGCTGTTTAGCAAACCACTTTGCTGAATCCTCTTCTTCTCTAGGTGAAGCTTTGCATATAGATAATGAATCATCGTACGAGCACTTTAGATAATAGCTAACACTCAGTTGTTTATGGTTTTGAATTACTTTGGTGTTGCTTTTGGTTTCTTGAGATTCATCCGGAGGAATCAATAAGCTTTCACAGTCTGCATACACGATGAATGGTACTTTTTCCTTATTGTTAAAATTTTTAAATGTAACAATGTTACTCTTATCACACTCTGGTAAAATAATTCTAGTATGATTCATGATCTTACAATTCTCATCATGTATCAGCAGCTTACGTTCATCTTCGAAATAATGCAAGCATCGATCACATATTAACTTTTTACCTTTATGTTTTGACAGTTGAGAACCTACTAGTATATATAGATTTTTGATCCAGACATAGTGGTATTCGAAGGGAGTAATAGTTGGATCATCACCTTCTTCTTCGCTTAAATTCTCATCTATGTAATGATCTTCAATACGTAGAAGATTTATATGTCGCTCCCTTTTCTGTGATGTATGAGATAGAGGAGAAACAGAGAACTTATTATTTCTTACAAGAAGACCGTATACATTTATAGAAATGTCATTCTGCACCTCAAATTTTGGAATATCTGTGAGTGCTACAGGAAACTCAACTCCTGTAAAATCAAGTACTTCTTCATACTCTATGTATTTGGAGACACGTTGTGAATCTTTTTCAGTCGGATACAGTGCCGATAGGACTGCCCATTTGAAGCATTAATTATCAGTATTTTGTACATTAATACAAGCTTTCTTTCTTTTAATAGATGCAGGTAAATCTATGTAAGAACTCGCACGCATTGGGTTGTATTTATTTACATTAACGTCTAATCTATGAACCCATTGCAACTTCCAACCAGAATCTTGTTCTTCGAAATCTTCAACGGTAATTAGAGTAGGTTGTTTCACGTAATCATTATACCAGTCATCTAACAGGGTTGTAGGAAAAATTTCCTTGGATTTAGAGGCAAAAGTCTTTAAATCAATCTCTTCTTCACCATCTTTAAACACTCTTCTAAATTTTGCAGCAAATGCCGTGTAAACTTTTAACGGACCATATCTGCTTAGAAAATTTCTTATACGCTTTTCGAATATAACAAAGGCATCATCGAGAAATGCATTAATATCCTTATGATCTATGTTTATAATAACGCCCGTTTGCAGACGACAATTAAAAGCTACATCACTGTCTATCCATCTCACACTATCATTAGGTTTTCGCATACCCTCACCTCGCTTCAATAGAACATCAAACTGACAGTGTAAATATTCAATTTGATGTGTCAAATTGACACATCTTTGTTTTTCAGAAGTTGACAGATGCAATCTTCTCAAAACCTTTCTTAAAATACCTAAATGTTTATTACATTTATTCAACCATTGAAAAGCGTTGATAGTTTTATCTTCAGGCTCCATTACACTCGTAGATACTAGCCCTCCCTCTATAATCTGGATGAGAGTGATAGATTCCTCACACAGCTCAGTGAATTCTTCATTTCGACTGTGCCTTTGAGATTTTCTCACAGTTTTTTCCTTCGGCATGTATAAAAATCTGAAACAAAAGAAAACCTGAAACAGAAAAAAACTTGAAACAGAAATAAAGAAAATTTAAAGAGAACGAAGAACCCAGGACGATTCTGCTGCATCTGAAACAGAAAAAAACTGACTCTCACGGCTTGCGAGCCACCTTATATACCCAGTCCGCTACCCCCACTACTGCTCCACCCCACTACCACACCATTCCCACTACCGTTCATCCTCACTACTCATACTGCAATGAGTTACACTATCAATTGAACTACATTAAAATATACATACCTGTTAAACTTAACCAATATATTATGAAGAACGCGGTCGATAAGGTAGGACACTTTGTGGAAAAAAATTCAAATAAGTGAGCGATGGTGGCGCCATCTCTCCTCATCATGGACAACACATTGTAGGAATCGGCATTACCGACCGAGCCACACTACCGATTGAAATACTCTACCGATTAAACTACATTACCGACTGAGTTAAATCACGACTGAGTAGAAAAAACAGGACATTTAGCGGGAAAATTCAAATTTTCGGTCGGAAAACAGGACATTAAGCGAGAAAATTCAAATTTACGGTCGGTAAAACAGGACATTTAGCGGGGAACTTCAAATAAATTGACGACGGTGGCGCCATCTATTGACGACTTGGCAAAGTGGCATAGTAGGAATCTACTTTACCGACCGAGATAAATTACCGACTCAGTTTACTCGGTCGGTAAGTGCGCCAGGACCCGCATAGCTCCACTACTCACAACCATCTACTCACAACCTCGGCGTGAGCGCACTAGGGAAGATCGCGCGCCACCCACCCTATCATAGAATCTTGTTTACGTATTGTTCTATTACTCAAAGACAAATTAACTTGCCACTGTGAAAATTGGGGTTCTTGTAGGAAAGAAACTCAGCTTTCTTTTAAAACTATTCTGAAAAAAAAAAAAAGTGTCGAAATTCGATAAAAAGTTAATTTCATTATTTATTTTCAAAAATTAGGGTCAATTTTTTTTTTTTTCAAAAATCGTTATAACCACCAGAAAGTTTGTGAAAAAATCTATCAAAAACATTTATAGTTAAATTTTGATTAAGGCAATAGGAAAAAAGTTATAAATGTTTGAAAGTAAGGCTTTGCTTAAAAAACCCAAAAATTGTACCCCCTCCATTTTGATAAATAATTATCAAAAAGAATTAATTTTTGGTGTAAGAAGTACTATCTAATAGGACTAAAATTGGGTCAATTTTTAGCCCAATCGAACAACTTTCATTTTCAAGGTGGGTACACTTGAAGAATTATGCCCCATATGTGTTCATTAAATGTTGATCCCTGAAGAAAAGTCAGAATAACTCAGTCAAAAAAAAATCGCTAATAAAAAAGATTCACGTCACTGTAAAGATATTTTAATTGTTAACATTTTTCCCATTCATGGTTTTTCACACAAAAATTATTTTAAAAGTTATGAACAAACAAAGGTGAAAAAACAGGGTTATCGGCATGAATTTCACATTAGTGAACTTTCAGTTGCTGCATCTTTTTAAAAAATAAATTAAAATATCTGAAAAAAATCAGGTGAAATCTTTAACATGTTTTTTAAAGGTAAGCATTATAAAAATATGAACATGTTATTAATTTTCACTTATATGGTTAATTATATGGTACTAGTATATTATCAATAATGTAATAATAAAAATAATGAAGTAGAAGCACAAAAATTTAATGAATAAATTATTATGAAGTCAAGGATGAAATTCATTTTTATGAATGAGCTTCCTTTTCCTGCGCCTACGCCTTTGAACATTTTTTTCACTTTACTCAAATCTCTGACATCTGGCAGAAAATTTTAACAGTATTTCGGCAACACCCCGGACTTGACACTGATCCTTCGGACTCCTTTCTTCTCGCGAAGGAAAAAAATGTGTAAAAAAATAATCGTTAATAACGAATTATATAATTATTTTAGCACTTTATTTTATATGTACAACAATTATTTGAATTTCTCGACACATTTCAAACTTTAATAGACTTTTCTAGCACTATTAGGACCTCAGATAGCACCTTCCTCTATAATTAACCATATAAGTGAAAATTAATGAAATTTTCATATTTTTATAATGCTTACCTTTAAACAATATGTTAAAGATGTCGCTTGATTTTTTTCAGATATTTTAATTTGTCTTTTAAAATGATGCAGCAATTGAAAGTTCACTGATGTGAAATTCATGCCGATAACCCTGTTTTTTCATCTTTGTTTGTTCATAACTTTTAAAATAATTTTTGTGTGAAAAACCATGAATGGGAAAAATGTTAACAATTAAAATATCTTTACAGTGACGTGAATCTTTTTTATTAGCGATTTTTTTTGACTGAGTTATTCTAACTTTTGTTCAGGGATCAACATTTAATGAACAGATAAAGTCGAAATTCTTACAAGGATTTAATGAAATATTTAATTTTATAAGTTTTAAGTACTTTTATAATTTTAGTGAAATTAATTTTTAGACTATAACTTCTCAAATAATTCCATATGTCAAGATTCTTTGTGTCGAGACGAATAGATTGGTCTGTATGATTAAGGGGTTAGCCCTACTTGCAAAGCAATAAAAAAGTGAATTTTATCGATTTTTTTTTGAAAAAATGAAAAAATACTTTTTGGTAAAAGTTTGTATATTTGAAAGAGTATCATATAAACCTAATTTACACTAATTTTCATTTAAGAATACACATTATTTCATGAGTTTCTACTGATAAACCGTAGTATTATTTTTTGAAGGTGTATTGCGGTGAGCAACACTGCTCAGGACTCGATCATCTGAAATGGGAAAATCAAAAATATTTCAATGAATTATAAGTTTTTCTAGTCCTTAACCGAAGGATTTGGACAAAAAAAATTTTTTGACAAAATGGCGGCCAGTCAAAGTTGAGAAATCGATTTTTGTCAAAAAAAACACATTCTTTTTTAAAATAAAAAAAAAGTTTTCGATGAAAAAAAAAATCCTTCGATTAAGGACTGCTTTTTCATAACACAAAAAAGGTTGCCAAGTTTGGAAATGATCGGTTAAGCGGTTTTCTAGAAATCTTGCTCACCGACTTTGAAAACGTCGTTTCGAGAAAAACGCATTTAAAGTGACGACTCATGCTTGCTTGAAAATATGAAATTGAGCGACTCGGAAATACAATTTCGAAACGAAGATCGACTGCGACTCTATAACTGCGTAACAGCGTTCTGAAACTGTTCCGTAACTGTTCGAGAACGTTTGTCCTCGCGGCAGACAAATGTTCTATACGCTATCCAGTTAGTATATAGATCAGTGGCCTAGACGGACCCGCCTACGATCCTGACTGAATAACTTCTACAATTTCATTCAGATTTCATTAAGACTTGCAGAAAATATTTTTCAAATGATGTACTTTCAGAAAATGTCAAAACCCAAAAATCGAATTTTTCAAAATTTGCAAGTAGGGTTAACCCCTTAATGCATTTCATTAAAAAATAAGAAAGTTACGCTTTATTGTAATTTTTGAAAATGAATTTTTCGACTATAACTTCTCAAATAATTAAAATTTACGGCCCATTCTCTTTTCGATTTTAGCGTTGTCTTGATGAAACCTTTCCCCGTGTTCATCATTGACTGCCCCCAAATTTTCTGGGAAGAAGTCCAAGTGCGAGTGAAGAATGTGAATCTTTAGTGACATGTTCACTTTCATTTCCTGAAAGTTCTGCAGTATGGTGTTCACCAGATGTTTGTAGTTTCTGGATTTTGTGTTCTCCAAGAAATTGTTTATGACAGCTTTTACTGACAACCAAATTTTTCTCTCAAGATCAGTCAAGGTTGTTTCAAAATCACAATCCAACATTAGTTGTCGTATTTGGGGTCCCTGAAAAACTCCTTCCTTGATTTTAGCTTCACTAAGCTAACATTTAATTTAACATTTTATTTAACCTGATAAACACTATGCTGCAGAACTTCAAGGAATTGAAAGTGAACATGTCACTAAAGATTCACATTCTTCACTCGCACTTGGACTTCTTCCCAGAGAATTTAGGGGCAGTCAGTGATGAACACGGAGAACGGTTTCATCAAGACGTCGCTGAAATCGAAAAGAGATACCAAGGTAAGCGGAATGTGAACGCTTTAGCAGACTACTCCTGGAGGCTCATGACTGATGAACCAAATGCTCATCACCGTCGAGCATGGGAAAGAAAAAGTTTCTAGGGAGTAGTAGCAGCTTATAAATATATTTTTTAAATTATTGAATTATTATTATTATTGTTATTGCAAATATTAAAGACATTAATGCAATGATATATTAGAAAAAGTACAATGATTCGCCTCGAGTACTGGTAAACTGTCAAATTGGCAACTCTTTATAAAGAGACAAGTTCTCTTCCTTGTATCTTTCGAACCGTTACAGCTGGAACTGTGAACTTTTTTGCAATTTTTTCTGCATCAAAAAATGAAGAGAATTACATCAGAGTAACTAAAAAATAAAATTTATTCACTTAAATATAAGGATTTTCGTAAAACCATTTTTTTCGTGTTTTTTTTTTTTGTTTTTTTAAATTATCTCAAAAACTATATGAGATATCGAAAAAACAAAAAAACCAGTGAATTCTGCGTTAAAAGCGCATCCAAAGCATATCTTGCTTTGTGTGAAAAAAATTTTTTCACCCTTTTATCACACGATTTGTGATTTTTTGAAAAAATTTTTAACTCAAAAAATCTCAAAAACTTGACATGATGGAGAAAAACGGAGCTCAGATTTGGATTCAGCACAGAAAACTACCATGGAAATGATATGTCTCATCCCAAACCCCACATAGGTCATATTTTGTTGACCAGTGATATTAATCCACTTGACTAAGTAATTAATGCTTCCTCTATGAAGAAGCAAATCATATTTGCTTCAAGGAAGCAAAGTGCTCATTGAATGAGCACAAAAGTTGATACAACTTCACCGCTAGTTTTACTATATCCAGGAATTTGAAGTGAGGAAAATTCTTCAATCGAAGTCTGTGTTTAGCTTTTTCTTTAAATTTGTTTCTCTTAATATTTATTTTAATTGAAATATCTGCGAATCTCGAGCAATTAGAGTCTCTATGAGTATTTGAAAACGCGTGAAATCAGGTATATAATTGCACCGAAATCTCCAAAATTATCGAAAATATCCTGAAACATCAATTACCATCCATGGAATTACCGTCCGCTGACGGCAAAGTTACCTTCAGTCGGTAGTGTAGATTGCTGTCATGGATTCAAGATTTTCAAGTGTTTTCTACGTTCCCGCGTATGCGCGCGCAGACTGCGAAGTGGGGCCAGCGGTACACTTACAAACTGTTTCTTACCCTCTGTCGTTGATCTACGTTATCAACAATAAGATGGACCAATTTTGGATTTCCCTACTTCTATGATCTTCAGAATTTGAATTTATCGCATTTATACTCTGTAAATTATATACTAATTTGAGTGAAGATTTTATTTAAGATTTCTAATGTTCCTGTAGAGGTGATGTTGAATTTTCAAAATTTTATACAAAAAATAATATTTTTTTGTAATGTTACGAATTTTAATTGTTCTCAATTTACCCGAAGTTCTGAAGAGTCTAGCACAGTCTCTTGAGAAATTCGGTGTGGGAAGAGGAAAGCCAACAATTTACTAAATAAATGACAATAATTAATTTGAATATGGTTAATTTATTAAACATCAAAGTTTACATAAGAGAGGGAGAGAGAGAATTTCGGAGACAAACGGGGAAATTACAAGATAACTTGGTACTTACAATTACACAGAATTAATCCAATAGTTTCGTAGGAAAGGTTTTGAATTTACACAGTTCTTTACTTCACAGTTCACGACTTCACAACAAAGTACACAGGTTCACAAGAAAGTATATGAGTTCATAAAAGTCTCTTGAGTTCATATAGGTTCGCAAAGTCCTTTTAAGTTTACACAATTTACAAAGGTCTTTTTAAGTTTATTCAAATTTACAAAGGTCTTTTAAGTTTATTCAAATTCACAAAGGTCTTTCAAGTTTATTCAAATTCACAGGAGAAAAGGAGAATCACACTCGTAACAAGTTTGAAAGAATTTAAGAGTTTTTGCCACTCCCAAGCTTTGACTAAACCTTTAATTTAGACCCGAAATGTACACCACATACGTTGGTTTTCAACTGCATTGAGTTCTCTTAATGTTAAATTGAAACTACGGTACTGCTTCAATTAGGAAGCGCGAGAGTTGGACTGATTCTTTCCGACGTTAAAATGAAACTAAATTGAGGTCTACGAATGTAAATGAAGAACTGAACCTTACGGGCCCGGTGTTGATCTTGGACTGTTTCATATGAGGCCGATTTGGCTATCTTATAGGAGTTAGAATCGTCTTTTGTCAGCGGATTTGGCGTTTACGCTTCTGACTCCGGAAATTATTTCATGGTTCAGTGATCCACCTTGATTTCGGTGATTCAGTTACTTTTACAAAGTGCTATGGGTGGTGGACGTTTGTCTAGACTACAAATCTGTGAATTTTCGTAAGCGTGTGTGTGTTTGTTATGATTTGAGCATGCGGTCATGGACCCATGACATGACAGTAAGCTGAAAATATCAATTGTTGTTTACTTTATAACATTCAATATTCTCTAATGTTAATTTATTTAATTAATATTTATAATTTTGGCAAAAATTAGCTATCCATCTTCCTATCTATCCACCTTCCTTTCCAAGGAAAATTAGAAATCTTAAATAAATTCTCCACTCAAATTAGTATATAATTTACAGAGTATAAATGCGGGAAATTAAAATTTTGACAGTCATAAAAATGGTGAAATCCAAAGTTGGTCGATCTTATTGTCGATAAGGTAGATCACCAACAGAGGGTAAGAAACAGTTTGTAAGTGCACTGCTCGCTCAATTTCGGAGGCTGCGCGCACATACGCGGGAAAGTCTTGGTAGGTGAACTACCAAGCCACTGTGTCGGTAAGGCAGGTCACTGACATGAGGGTAAGGTTGCCGACAGCAGTCGACAATTGCACGAATGCACGGTTGCACGGAAAAAAGTTCGCCAATAATACAGGCACCCAAAAAAGTGGTCTGTACCAAGAACGAGACCTATATATTATGTATTTTGATGCGTTGAATCCGAATCTAGGGTACGATTGACTCCAGCACGTCAATTTTAAGGGCATTTGAAGGCCAAATCGGCAAAAAAATCGATTGTAAGAAGGTGACCAGCATTTCTATATTTTTGAGGGCCGCTGAATCCAAATCTAGAATCCATTTGATTCCATCATGTCTGCATCAAGGTCAATTCACGGTCAAATTTGTATAATGTGAAAAAAGTGAATTTTTGACTGCATATTCTGAAAGAATGGAAAATTTTACGTTCAGATATGATATCCGCTATTTTTCTGATGATGATCCTAAAGGTTATTTCAAGGTCAATTTATGTTAGTAACCTGAGAGTTCGTATGACGATTGCAAAAATACAAAAGTGTATCTTCGTGGAACTAGACTACTATTTTCGTACGTCTTAAGGGTCGCTGAATCCAAAACCGCAGCACGTCAGGGTCAAGGACATTTGAATGTCAAATTGAGATCAATCAAGTCGTTTGAGAGGCGATGACTATTATTTCTATGGTTTTGAAGGTCGTTGAATCTGAATCCAGTCTCGGTATTGCTCCAAGGCCACCCCGATCCCAAGTGATATGTGTATAATTCGTGAAACTTCTGTTCAGGCATGTATCGAATCAACCATGCATTATCTTCATAGAGATGATGGTACTCCAACATGCAAACAACGTTTTGTGATATTGCAAAAATTTACACTTTTCTTCTTTTGTATCGAACCCTTTTGTCTTCAAAAGTTTTTAGCTCGTTGTCCCTCTTAAGCATCCAACAAAAATCTGCCATCATGTTTACATCCCACTTTCCTTGATACCGACATTCCATTTCCTAAATATCTTGATGAAACCGTTCACCCTGTTCTTCATTGTAGTCTCCGAGATTTTCTGGGAAGTAATCAAGATGAGAATGTAGAAAATGTAATTTCAAATTCATCAAACAATCCAACTTCTTGAACATGACCATGCATGAGATAGATGCAGGATTCATTTTTATGACCTACCTTATTTTTAAGCTTTATTAATAAGTAGCAAAAATAACGTGGACGTTAAGCATGCGATTCGTTTCTTAATGATTTAACACTTTGAATGAAATAATTTAAAATATTATTTATTCAAAAAAAGTTTTAATTACAGATAATAAATTATTAAATGTTTCTAAAAGAAACAAAGAAATTTAATGTTTCCAAACATTAACCCGTTGTGGTCACTCGGGGTCCATTTGACCCCAGACGAAGTTTGAAGTCTAATATCTAAAATTTTTTTAAAAATATAAATTTTTACATTCTCATCAGAGAGAATGTATTATATTTGTGTAAAATTTGGCCCCCCAATTTTATGTTAAATCTTCACGTCTTGTGACCCCTTGCACCCAAAAAACATAATTTTACCAATGTGTCTGTCCGTCTGTCTGTCTGTCTGTAAATTTTATTTTGTGAGCACGATAACTTTCGAAAGAATTGATCGATTTGATTGGCCTTTTGTATACTCTTTTAGTGTCCTAAAATGAAGGTCAAGTTCGATAGCCAGCCATTTTTTATGAAAATTAAAAAAGTTAGGGCATTTTGAATATTTCAAAAAAAATTAATTTAAAGCCAAATAACGCACGATATGAAAAAGAGTCAAAGGATGAATAATATATCTTTTTGAACGCCCTACAGGACTGACGTAAGAATTTTTTTAATTTTCTTGAAAAATCTAAAATTCAAATTTGAGCCAAATAACGCGTGATACAGAGAAAATTATAAGAACATAATTATTTGTCTTTGATGAGAATATGTTCCTCACAGGGCCGCCGCAGCCCATTTTTTCCATATATGGATTTACGATAGGGGGGGTAGACCGGAATTTTTTTCTTTGCTTTTTATTTATTTGGAAGAAAATGTTTTCCTTCGTACAACATTTCTAGATATAAATTCGTTTAACACTGTGAAACAAAGTCATTATCTTTCCAGATAGTTTTTCATGTATGGAATTTCCATACATGAAAATTTCCATGTATGGATTTATCCATGCCATCCATACTGTCTGCGCCGCCCCTGGTTCCTTAAGGTCGATAGAACCTTAAGTAAATTAGTTTTCTTCCTCATTTGAAACTAAAGTAATTTAAATAAAAGTATATAGCAGCGATGAAGGTTGGTAAACGAATGCAAGCGCGCGAAGTGTGATGAGAATGTGTGCTCACAATGGCACCCCTAGTTTAG
Source organism: Synergus itoensis (assembly GCA_904066005.1). Lineage (NCBI taxonomy): Eukaryota > Metazoa > Arthropoda > Insecta > Hymenoptera > Cynipidae > Synergus > Synergus itoensis. The sequence continues at coordinate 3,278 of CAJFCP010024476.1, read as the reverse complement.
TATTATATTTCATGTTAACGCTTACCTCTTTAATTTTACAAATTTCACTAAAACTGCTCAATTCAATCATAAAAAAAAATGGTTTTTTTGACGGATTATTATAAATTAATTTTTTCTTAAAAGTATACTATCTTGCAAGTACAAACTAAAATATTGCCACGAGACATCCGTGTTAATTTTCTTTATGTCGTGGCACTGTCATTTTTTTGAAATATTAAAAATTTGGTTATAAACAAATTTTATGAACAAAATGGGAAATAGTTTTATTACCGGCAGTAAAATTTGTCTTCTTGCTAAAAATGCTTCGCACTAATGTAGGGATAACATTTCATCACAAAAATAATTAAAAAGACACCAATAATCATTGTTATAAACAATAACAATGGCAAAATATATAAATTTAATGTTTTATTAAATTAGAATTTCCTTCAATTGCCAGAAGGTCTTCAGAATAATAATAATAATAAATCTTTAATAATATTTAGTAGAACATTACAATCAAAATTTTTAAAAACAAATAAAAAATTTTAGCTCTTTAGCGTAGAAAAAAATTGTGTTTTATTGGAAATGTTTTAAACTTTTAAACCATTGGACGAATGACTGCTAGTCATAAAAATATTTGAAAAGTTAACAATAACCATTGTTATAAACCATTTTTTTGAAAAAATATTTAAATTTAAGGTTTTATATTTAAATTTTTTTGATTGACAGAATGTAAATAATATATCTTTGATAATATTTGATAAAATGTAACAATCTGAATGCTTATAAAAAATTAACATTTAGCAAAAAGAAAAATTTTATTACCAATAATAAAAATATTTACCAATTTGTTCTTAATGTTTGTTTATAACAATTAAATGGAATAATAGACAATGTGTTTGTATTCCATGAGTCCCCAAACATTCATTTAAAACAATATAAATTTTACCAACATAGTTAAAAAAGCGTAAAAAATTTGTATGTAAAAATTTTCAGTTTTTCCATGCTTTGAGGTAAAATATTATTGATAAAAAACTAGAAGAGACAAAAGTTTGGACCGAGAAGCTCTTCAGAATTTAATGCACTTCAATTAAAAAAAAAATAATAATAGAAACAAAATTGAAGGCTCTCAACATTTTTGAACGAAAAAAGATTATGTCCTCCCACTGTGGGCAGCCTCAAGTAAAATGAAAAAATCTGCCCGCTTCGCGGGCACATTCTCATCACGCGCCTCGCGCGCGGCTCGCTTCGCTCGCGAAAATGACCGCGCCTGCGACGCGCGGGAGGTCGAATATAGTTTGATCGTCGCGCTCCGTGTTGCGCGCTTCGCGCGCTTGTGCCTTGCAGGAAGCTTGCACCTTACAGGACGCTTGTACCTATATGTTTTTTTTAAATTACTTTAAATTTAAATTTAATTAAATTTAATTTAAATTAAATTACAGCTTTGAATGCAAAAGAAAACTAATTTACTTAAGGTTCTATCGACCTTAAGGAGCACATTCTCATCAGGGCACTCGCGCTTCGCACTCGATATTTGATTTAAACCTCGCGCTTCGCGCTCGGTTCTGTTTAACAATATTTTTCATGATTAAAACGAAAACTACTCATCCTATTGAAAAATGGCCAAAGAAGTGTTACGTGCCAATCTTCAAGAAATGTTTTTATCTGAGAATAATTTTTATTTTTCCTCATAAATAAATATTTCGTAAAAGAAATAAATAAATTTCACAATTTTAAATCAAATATAAAGGTGAAAGACACAAAAGATATTTCTTGATGTCATTGCCCACGGTAACCCGAGCTGTCAACTCGACACCTCGGCAGTATAGCAATTGAGAAAGCCTCGAAGCAAAAACTGAATCTACAGAAATTAAATTGGTTTCACAATTTAGAAATAATTAATAGGCTAGATAAAATAAATGGTCAAAATTATAGTTACAAATTTCGGCTAGATAAAATAAATGGTCAAAATTATAGTTACAAATTTCGACAACTAAGATAAGGTAGAATAAATGACTATGAAGAAATACGAAAAGGACTGAAGCTGAACGCTCATATCTAATGCGTCATATATAGCGACCTCAACTACCAGAGACGGGCGCATATGTTACATTAGCACAACTCTATGATGGCTACTCGAAGGCGCGTTATCAGTAAACTCCCTGCACCCCCCCCCAACCGACCTTTCATTCTCATATTCGTCCTTCCGCATTCTCATTCTTAAGACTCAGAGAAAAATAATGATCAGCTGAAGCAGTTTAATGAGAATAATCTTTTTCAGAATAATATTTTCTAATTAATGAATAATTTCTATTTAATAAATACTCAAGTCAAACTGAGTTGAAAAATAGAACTTGCATTTATTTCCCAACTCCAAACGTCGAAAGACATTGCAAAATTGGAATGTGAAAAATGATTCTACCGAATCATCAAATTCCTACTCGTTGCACATCGAACGAAGAGAATCGATATTTCTGCAAAATGGCAAAATAAAATATAAAGGCAACTAACCAAGAGTTCTTTGCCCTCTGCTCTTGAAAATCACACCATGTCTTTCCAGCAATCAAAAACTCCTGACTCTTCAACAATTCTCACCAAATCCCTCAATAACGCACCTTCGACGAGCACCAATCAAGAATTCTCTTGGCAGACTGATGAGCTTCTTCTTTGGGAAAAGAAGTCTCCCGTGTAAATTTTTTATTCGGACAGAATTCAGCGCCCGTCCTGAGAAATAAATTCAGTGCCTTTTCGCGTTAGCCCCGCGGTTTATTTTCACCAACTGTTCGGAATAAAGGAACAGCGTGAGGTAGTAAAAAAATTATTTTCCATTGATTTGCGCGTTATAGGAGATCGAGTGAGGGACGTTAATTCTCAAATTATATCCCGCAGGATAAAGTATTTCTGATCGGCAAACTCTTTCTGAGCCGACCCCTTGGCTAGTTGGGTTTTCTTTGGTCAGAAAAACTTGAATCGGAACGGATTCGGAAAAACGAGTGAGTCGACCTACGGATCGCGTAAAAGAGTCCTCTTCGGTATGAACCGCGAAGTACCGAAAACACGCCTTGGTTTTTTCCTTTATTAAAACTCGAAAAGTGAAGTACGGCGCCAAATTTGTTGTGCTTCCCCTAGTTTGAGTGCAATTTGTTCTTGGTTGTCCTACGTCTCGTTCGCGGAAGCCCAAGGTCCTGTAAAAAGATCAACCGAAGGAACCGAGCGTCGTATAAGAGTCCCTATGTTGACTGCGCACAGCTGAGTGGGAGTGAACAAAACGTGGTGAGTCAAACGAAGTTTTCGAG
>CAJFCP010024469.1:0-15778 GCA_904066005.1 Synergus itoensis | reverse complement strand
ACAGCTCTACACGCGCTTAACTATACTTACTCTCCTCGGTGTAAAGCGTCCCAGAGTGAAACTTTGAACGAATGGACTGAAACTCTCCACAAATCTCCCCGAAGAGACTCGCAGGGTAGAGTTCATCTAATCTCTACCTGTGATGCTCATCAGGAACTTTTGAGTTTTCAATAAGCGTCCACACGGAAAAAAATAGTACTGGAAGAATTATCGAACTATTCCGATGTGGCGGATATGAGAAAAATTCGGGAGATAACCTATAACTTTTCGGTAAAACAACTCAAACTATTCCAGAAGAATTACCGAAATGAGAATAAAAAAGTCAGAAATGATAATTACGAATAAGTTCAAGATAAAGTACAGAATAGTAAGATATTTTCTCTAGAAAAATTCAAGAGAATTTTTATTTCCTCTGCAGTAATTTTTCGTGTTCTACGATCGGGAGAATTATGGTTTTCGGTCTCTAAAAATTCCCGAACTCCACCATGTTTCGAAGTACACATACGTGTATGTGTTGTACGTGAGAGTCACATGTTGGCGTCCCGGTATCACAAAATCAACAATACACTAAACTTTCGTTAGTTGGACATTCGCTCGTTGGACATTTTCACGATTGGCTGATTCTGCGTCCCCCCTCGAGCGTCCCTTGACAGCCTACACTGAAGTGTCGGCGCTCGAAGTGACTTCGAAGTCAGTGCCGTACTGCGTAGCCTGCGTAGTATTGAAATGAACGAATCTTGAGCACGGGTTCAGAGTCTACGTATATACGGTCCTGAGTGTTGACATAAGAGTGCTCGTTCGCCCTATTTTAATCGCTCTCGCTAGTTGGACAATTACCCCCGAGAGTGTCCAACTTACAAAAGTTCAGTGTATATGGATTAAAAATAACAACTCGTAAGGATTATCTGTGGTAAGTACTTCTTTTTATATTAATAAGCGATATTTGTGAATTGTAGAAAATTTGTATAGCATTTCATTCATTATATGGATGATAAAATTCTAACTCTCATATTTTAATCTATAGCAGAGTGGAAAGTCATCTTGCTGCCATTCCGGAAGCCCGTGTTCGATTCCTACGTCATTTTATAATCCGATTTTTCTGTTTCAGCTCTTCAATATAATAAATTGTTCAAAAATATATATCTATGTTTAAGAATATAACATGTATCTAGTATCTAATGTGTGCAATTATAATAAAAATAAACATTTGTAATATAAATCATGAAGCAAATTCTAGGATTCTACCTTATCCCGCGTAGGTATCCTTACAATGCTAAATGTAGTAGCGCCCCTCTATAAATCGGAATATTTTTTTTGTACTAGAAATGGTGCGACCTTGAAAATTCTCGAACTCGACTGTAAAATATCCAGTCTTCCACTGTATTTTTCCTTCTTTTAAGTTCCGTAAATTTTCAAGATTCACGTGAATAAAATTACTGTACTCTTCAAGAATTCTTCCCGAATTATATTTAATTCTTTTAGAACATGTTCAAGAGTATTTTTACAGAAGAGTTGATCCGTAATTCTTCCCGACTTTTTCTCATATCCGCCACTTCGTAAAGAGTTCGGTAATTCCTCCAGAACTATTTTTTTCCGTGCAGGTACAAATCTGAACACTCTCACTCACTCTCAGTTCCGCTCATGGACATAGGAAACACTACCCTGGCAGAAGGTTCGGATTGAAATTCATTCCGGACCAATCCGAAAGCTTCCGTATCATTCCGGAATTTGTGTCCGAACCAAACAGTTTCATTTCGATCTAATCCGAAGGAAGTTTTCAATCCGAATTAATCCGAAGCCCATTCAAAACCTATCCGAAGATTTAATCCGACTGAATCCGAATCAATCCGGTCAATCCGACTTAATCCGAACTTTTAATCCGAATGAATCTGATTTAATCCGGTCTATCCGAACCAATCCGAATTTTTCGGATTCATTCGGATTGGTTTGGATACACCGGATTAAATCGGATTTATTCGGATTGAAAGTTCGGATTCGTTCGAATTGACCGGATGAATTCGAATTGAAAGTTCGGATTAATTCTGACTCATTCGGATTGATTCGGATTCAGTCGGATTAAATGTTCGGATAGATTTTGAATGGGCTTCGGATTAATTCGGATTGAAAACTTCCTTCGGATTAGATCGGAATGAAACTGTTTGGTTCGGACACAAATTCCGGAATGATTCGGATTGATTCGGAATGCATTTCTATCCGAAGCTTTCGCTAGGGTATATGTCCATGGTTCCGCTCCTAGTCCCTGCATTAAGAGCATGTGTTACTTACCATATGAGCTAGTTCAGATAACCCTGGTTTTTTTCTACAATTTTTACTTTTTCAAAAAAATAATAGTGGAAATTCGTCAGTGTTTACATTCTTGACGGATGTATACGATCATTTTTTTGAAAAAAGTAAAAATTTAAAAAAAAAACACGGGTTATCTAAATCTGCTCATATGGTATGTAACACATACCCTTAAGGGTGTTGGAACCAAGTTCTAATGTTAAAATTCCATTTCCTTATTTTACTCAACAGATATTAAAAGTTTTCGCTCGGTAAATGTATTAATGTACTCAGTTTTTAATATTATATAGAGTGAATTAATAGTAAATATTTAAGCTCTCTTAAATTCTTTAAATTTCTTCGTATTTTATTTTGTAAATCTCTTGAAATTCCTTGAGGTCATATTTTACTTATCCAATCCTTACCTTACCGACATTTTTTCTCTGCAACGTTACTTCCTTAAGATTGCTTAAGATATCAAATTGAAAATTTCTAAAATTCAAGAAATTATGCTAAAGTACGTTTATCAGGTTCTAAATTTTTGTTAAAGTAGAAAAAAATTTCAAAATATTTAGGACCTGATTAACGCATCTTTTAATCAATCTGAATGCTTTAAGGCTATGTAAGACTTACCTGATCCCTACCTTACCGACATTTTTTTCTCTGTAACTTTACCTGTACATTTATATTGAAATATAAAATTGAAAATTTATAAAATTAAAGAAAATATGCTAAGGTATGTTTATCTGAGCTTAAATATTTTTGAAAAATTTTTTTTTTATAAATATTAATATTTAGGACCAGATAAACGTACCTTAATGCTTTAGCTTCAATTTTAGAAATTTTAAATTTGATATCTCAATAAATGTAGAAGTAGCGTTGCAGAGAAAAAATTGTCGGTAAGGTAGGTATCGGGTAAGTCTGAGATGGCCTTAACTTTACTTATAGAAATTTTCAAATTGATAAGTAATTCCAAACGGCCTTAAAGGCATGTGATATCCCTAGCGAAAGCTTCGGATTGAAATTCATTCCGAATCAATCCGAAACATTCCGGAATTTGTATCCAAACCAAACAGTTTCATTCCAATCTAATCCGAAGGAAGTTTTCAATCCAAATTAATCCTAAACCCATTCAGAAGCAATCTGAATGAATCCGGTCAATCAATACTTTCTATCCGAATGATTCCGAATATTTACATGCCCTTAAAATCACGTAAAATCTTTCACAATCTTTTCCGTTAAATTCTTTGAAATCCCTTAAAATTCCTTAAAGTGACTTAAAATTTTTTTAAATCTCGGGTAACGCCGGGTAAATTTCTGCTAGTTATATAAACATATTTTTGCTTTTTAGTGAAAAGATCTTTACTTTCTAAACTTTTTGAGCAATGTGAAAAATACGAAATCCAATCTCAAAATTTAATAGTTTCCTTTTACAGAAAAAATATTCAAGTTTAACATTTCTTCGCTCTGTGCGCATAATTCTATTTTAAAAATGAGTAACTCTACAGTGCGAAAAAATATATACGTATAATATTTATTAAGTAAAATGAAGAGATTAAAACTTGGATCCAAGACCCTTAAAAATTAAGTTATGGAAATATCAGGTAAAATATTCATTCATTCAATGACACATCATGTACAAAACATCATCTTTTTATTTCTCTACAATTTAAAAATGACTTGATAATTTTTGAATATAATATAGCGAATGACGTTTTCAATCACAATTATGTAAATCACTTAAACCTTTCAGAACCGAGGCTTCTAAAATGCTTTAGAAACTAATTGACAAAAAAAAATGTAATTCTCTAGGAAATGAGAAGCCTTAAGTGTGTCGGGCTCAAAATTTTATCCTCAAAATTCAATTTCTCTATTTTACTCAACAAATATTAGAAATACATATTTTTTCCGCTCTAGGGCGGTAATCCTTTTTAAAATACAAGCTTGCCTATGGAGTGAAAAAATGTTTAATTTTGAAGACGAAGAATTAAAAATCTCGCTCGAAAATTCAAGTGTTTCATTTTACGCAAAAAAGACGAAGTAGAAATTTTTTCGCTCTGTACACATAATTCTATTTAAAAATTAAGTAGATCTACAAAGGGAAAGTATATATAATTACAATATTTGTTAAATGAAATGAAGAAATCGAATTTTTAGGATAGCATTTGGGTCAACAACCTTAAGTGAATGATTGAGAACTAATAAGCTATATCAATTAAAATATAATCTTAGATTTAGTGTGATGTAAAAAGTACTTTTAAATTGGTGTAATACACACATTCGTAGTTTTTAAAGTTTATACCAAAATATCGCAATATTGGCAATAACGAGTTCCCGATCTTTTTTATCGAAATATATCGAATATAAATATCGTTACATCAATATTAAGTATCGGTGTCAATTATTGAATGACATCAAATATCGACAAAAAGGGCGTTGAAACCAAGTTCTAAAAAATATATAATTCTAATACTTTTTGCGTAAAGTAAAAAAAGGAAATTTTGTTTTTAGTTTTTGAATTCTTCATTTTACGCAAAAATTATAAAAATTAAACATTTTTTCGGTCTAAACGCATAACTCTACTTAAAATTTTAAAAATGAGCTTTATTCTATAGAGCGCGAAATATCTAATTATAATACTTATTAAGTAAAATGAAGAGATTGAATTTTGAGATTAGAACTTGGACCCAAAACCCTTAAAAGTGGTTCGCGATTCAAACGTGACCTACAGTCAATTGTTTTCTCCAAATCAAGAAAATAAACAACCATACAATTAATTTTACTCTAAACGATCATCCTATGTATTATTAACTTACAAGAAATGGAAATGAGATAATAGCTTAGCCAATAAAATTATTAAATCGCGCTTTATTCGTGTGGGAAAAATTTCAAAATATGTTGCATACAATATTTGATTTTACGTGCGAATATATACAGTTTTCTTTTAAAATAAAGCACGTAAAAGCGCATACCTTGCTAATGACAACGTTTACAACACAGAAATTTGAGCGATGTGCAAATTTGCGTAATTCAGAAAAGAGTAAACTTTATTTATGTCACGTATTACTATTTCTGAGTTTTATTTCCGCAATTAGTTTTATTTTTTCCCGATTATCTTTTTATTTAATCTTGTTTTTCTAAACACATAGTAATAGCCCAATTAAATACGTTGTTAATCATTTAATGTTTTAACTCTTTCTGGTATAACCGTTTCTTCGAAAATATGTACAATGTGTTGGGGAATATTTTAGTAGTTATGATGAATTATAACAAAAAAATGTATCCATGCTTAAAAAGGCTAATCGGCATAAACGATAAATTGCTGATTATCAACGTCAGCTACTTCCACTTGGACGAACTGCGGTTGTTGAAGTTGAATTTGCTGCACTTGTCTTCCCATAGCATTACGCGATCTGTAAAGAAAAATGCCATTCATAAAAAAATTGCTTTAATAAGAGATTTCAAAGTATTTATGTGGATTTCAAAAGATTTTAAGGCCATGTTTTACTTATTCGTTCCCTACCTTACCGACATTTTTTTTATCTGCAACGTTGCTTCTAAATTTATTGAGACGAGAACGAACGCGCGCGAATTTACTTTCTTTTTAAATGTTCTAATTTATAATATTTCACTTCTTCTTTCCAAAAAAAAAAACTAAGTTTTATTGGACTAATTAACTAACTAACTTCCTTATATTTTATAAATAAAATAATTACTACATGTATTTTGACTTATAAAAAATAATAGTTGTTAGATTGTTTTCAAAATTAACTACTTTTACAGTTATATTGATGTGATAATAAATATTAATTTTTTATTTGAAATATTGTCATAAAACAGTAAATTTCTTATTTTTTTTTTTTTTTTTTTTGAAGGAGAAACCTCGCTTAAACATTCATACAACTGTGAATGCAGTAAATTTTTAAAAGAATATAATTACCCACTTTTTTTATAACGCGATACATGTGTAATTAGTTATTTATATTAAAATTAAAAATAATAAAAATAAATGCGAATCGTTCTTTACTTTGTGTAAAATATGAATTGATTTTAATTTAATATTTCTCTCTAAAAAAACTGCCTTCCTTTGTTTTTAAATATTATATTTTATGATACATTTATTTCTTTAAAGTGTGATATTTTATAAAGTATTGATTTAGACATTTATAGATAGATAATATAGATAATGCGGATAGATATATAATTGATAATATGTTTTAGATATTTATCTTCGTCAAATATTTTTCTCTTACAATCGGGGAAAAAAAACGTACCTAAATGGCAAAACACCTTATGGAAAGTAAGAACCATTAACAATTTTTTTTTTCATCTGAGAGATAGCAACAAAGTTGCTGTGTGAACTATTTTATATAACTTACGATAGCTATTTTCAAATATCATAACGAACGCGTGTTTCCTCCTCCACCTTTCCATTTTTTAAAATCTTATATTGTAATTTTTTTCTCTAAGACAAAATTCAAATTTTTATTTAAAAAAATTTCAGTTTTGTGGGAATAACAGTCACATAACATGAATTTTTAAAATTCGACCAATCTTCCTAAAATATATATTTATAAAAATGTTTTCCATATATTTTGTAAACTAAATAAGTACTATATCCCTTTTATGTTATAAAGAAAATAATTATTATTAGTTTGTTTTCGACATTAATTACGTTCCATACGTACTCGTAGTATGGATGTTTAACCCGGTCACTTTATCGCATTTTTTGGCAACTTATTTGTTTATCGTGGGTCGTTTCAGACCCAAGCCATGTTAAAACGTTCAATTACACAGGCACACAAAAAAAAAAGGTCTTGTTACAGAAAGGTGACCCATATACCCTTATGTTTTTCGGCACGCTGAGTCCGAATCTGATGTCCGTTTACCCCCACCACGTCATAATTTAGGTCAATTGAAGGTCAAATCGCCAAAAAAAAATTTTGAATTGACCTTGAATTGACCTTGATAGTGATTCGATAGAGTCAAGTGGACCTCGAATTCGGATTCAGAGACCCCAAAAACGTATCATTATGATCTCACACAACCATATTTTCTTAAATTTTCAATACCGTGTAAACTTTATATATAACAACGTAAATAACCTCTGATTGACCTATGAGGTCTTGATGGAAAAAATTGATAATACCATATCTGGACGTAAAATTTCCCGCTCTTTCCGAATCTGTAGTCAAAAATCCATTTTTTGCAATATTTACCAGTTTGACCTTGAATTGACCTTGATAATGATTCGATAGGGTCAAGTAGACCTCGGATTCGGATTCAGGGACCCCAAAAACGTTAGGAATAGTAGTCATTTCTAATAAAAATTTTTTTTTGGCGATTTGACCTTCAATTGACCTAAATTATGACGTGGTGGGGGTAAACGGACATCAGATTCGGACTCAGCGTGCCGAAAAACATAAGGGTATATGGATCACCTTTCTGTAACAAGAACTTTTTTTTTTTTGTGTGCCTGTGTTATCAATACAAAAATCTGGTAAAATTCCTGCAAATTCTTCATCTCTTCTTCTTTAAGGGCACAGCATAAAGATTGCAAAAATATTAAAACAAATATTTTATTTTTAGTAATAAACACACCCACCTACCGAAAATGCAGATATTTACTAAAAACTTCATGTGGGTCTGAAACGACCCACGATAAACAAATCGGGTTAACTGTGGTTTCTATTTCTCTAAAGAAAATACAACACTTACATTTTTATAGTATTATTTGAAAAACCGGTTAATTAATTATTAAATTAATTTAAAATTATTCATAATAAAATAGTTAATTGTTTATTTTAAATATAAATATAAAACTGCTTTCTTAAAACCACGTTTTTTGATATATTTCAAGTTTAGACTTATGATAAAATGATTAACGAAACCCAATTCAAAATATAGTTAATTTTTAAAATTCTGTAAATTGCGGACATTATTTTGTTTTTTGCACACGATCATTTGAAAACAATGTTAATTATAGTTGCCATAATAAAAAGACAAGTTTATATTTGATACCTTATTTAATAGTATGGTTTTTTGTTACATTCCAAATAATATTTCCGAGCGTGAGGATTTAAAATTTCCTGCGTCACACGCAGGAATATACATATATTTACATGAATATAATAAAAAATAGAGATGCAAAATCTATGTTTTTGGTTCGATATATCGATATTTTAGCATCGATGTTTTGCTTCCGATATATCGATGCCAAGTACCGATGTTAAGATTCGATGTTCGATATCGAAACTTTCATGAAACTTTCATGTTCATGAAATTTTACAACTCTACAGTCGAAGATCAAGTTTACTAGCAATTTATTGTTGTAGTTGCTATAATAGTTAATGACTTGTGAGTATATTTTTAGCAATATGGTTTACATATTTATTATCGGATTGTATAATTTCGTTTTTCAGTTGAAAAATAAATGTTCCTTAATATATGGGTCATTCTATGTGAAATTTGCAACCAAATTTTTGATTGCGCTGAAACTTTTTTCTCTCGTTCTATAGAGGAAAACAACGACCCGTATTTTTTTTTTTAATTTTCAATCGACATTTTTCGAGATATGGATTTTTCAATTTTTCGGTCTCAAGAAAACAGTTTTTCTTCAAATGCTTCGCAAATCGCCAATTTTTCGAATGAAGGTTTGAAATTTTAGAGACTATTAAATTTAAACGCTTAAAATTTAAGAGACTATTCGAAGATTCGTGGACAGAAAATAAAATCGGAGAAAGTCTTGTAAAGTTTCAATGACTTTTAGGAAGTACATAGTAGAAAAAAGACGAATAACTTTTAAGAAACAGGGTCGAAGAAAATAAGTCGCGTATTTATTACAAGTGTTTTAAACTCTGAGCGATCTTTTCTAAGAATTAATGAAAAGTCTATAAGATTTTATATCACGTCTTCTAAGATTTTCTTGACAGTCGCAGAGTCGCACAACCTCTATTTTGGGCCAAGAAAATAAACTACAGTTGGCTAAAAAGAAATTATCCAAATTTTTCTCAAAAGTCTCCACGAGGCAGTGCTCTCAGATCGAGCTAGAAATTTACCCACTCCACATCCACTATTTTATTGAAAAAAAGCAATTTGTTTGGTTTAGAATGCTAGAGATCCTCAAGACAGAGTTGAGACAACTGAAGGGTTACATGCAATAACCGGTTATAGAATTTTAGTACTCGATTTAGTTGGCCCCTGAGAGCTTTAAAATTTTTTTTTTTTATAATGAGAAATAAAAGACACACAAGAAAATTTCCGATTTAAATATGTTTTAAAAATCGAAATTCGAAAAAAAAAAAAAAAATTTAAAGGCTCTCAGGGGTAAACTAAACCGAGCCCAAAAATTCTATAACCGGTTATTGCATGTAACCCCTCAACTTTACTCCGATTTTGATTGGTGCTATAGAACCGGAATCAGAAGTTCTAAAATACGCGCGATGATTGGTCAAATACAGATGCGTCGTATATCGATAATCCCGGGTGACGCGGGAAATTTTAAATATGTATATAGTACAAAACAACTCAGTGATTATATTGCAAAAGGGTAAACACACGAAAATGACAACTGATAATAAAATACATATATTCAAATTCAATGTCAGTCTCTTATATTCTAAAAAGATGATGAAATCGAAGTCGAAAAAACCTAACGCCTTTTCCGGCAATCTGATTCGTCGTCGCGTAAGTATCGATAGTGTTTTTCGACAATCGATACTTGCGCGCGCTCATTTGAATTTGATTTCATTAATCCTCATTTTATCACGAGTCTAAACTCGAAATATATCGGAAATATTTGTTTTAAAAAAGCAATTTTATAGTAATATTTAAAATAAACAATCAACTAATTTATTATGACTAATTAATAAATTAATTTAATAATTACTGTTATTCCTATAAAACTCAAATTTTTTAAAATAAAATTTTAATTATGACGGATAGAAAAGAAGAAATAAAATATCATAAATTATAACATCGAAAAAAAGTAAATGCGCGCGCGTTAGTTCTTGTTATACAAAATCACGAAGTTTTTTTTATAAAATTTATCTTCATGAAATATATCTACAGTTCAAATTGTAGGCGCTTCTGCGTTAACATTCGATTCCGGTTATATAAAAGCTAAGTGGAGGGGGAAAGTTGTCTCAACTCTCTCCTGAGGATCTCTATAGGATGCGTGCGTGCGAGCGTTCGATTCTCGATGCTGCCAGGGGGTGGACGGTTGTAACGGAAGATGTGGCGCATTATAATTCTGATCCTGTCATAAGTATACACTAGATGGTGCAGCGCTTCGGCTTCCCCTTTCCACAGCCCTCTTAACATGATGAAATTGTTTAATGCTGTTGAGGCAACGGACAAAAAGTCATTTCGAAGATACACTCGAGTCTCCCAAATGTCAAGAAATTTTTGCTAGAGGTTCTTCCAAATGTCAAGAAATTCTTTATCCCTATAGTCACATCAATTGCGCATGTGTATTGCGTATAAATACATATAATAATTTTTAGTATTTTAAATTACGCGCGAATAGCAACCAATCAGATGCCAAACGCAACGCGTGCACAGTGGTTACCAAGTGGGATTTGAGGAAGATGCACTTGACATTTGAGAGAAAAATGACTTGACATTTGGGAGAACTTGAGATTTGGGAAGTTGACATTTAGGAGAACTTGAGATTTGGGAAGTTGACATTTGAGAGACTTGAGTGTATATGTATAGCATGGAGTAGTATACGGAGACATATCTAAGGCTAGGGGAACCCAATTTTGTTTTGTCGAAGTTTTCTCAAGTTATTAGTTCACTACAGTTGATCTCTGCGCCTCTACGGCCGTACTGTGTATTAATAATAGAAGCTCATTTGACAGAGTAAGGAAGAACCAAAGATATTTTATCTAGATGCGGCAAGGGCCAGGAGTGGGGAAGCCGAAAATCTATGTCACTACTTTCGAAGGTGCTGCCCTCTTCAACTTTTCATTGTTTCCATGGAAACCGCGTAAAATCCTGTGCATGAGTCACTGTCAAATCATTGACGAATTCAGCCGAAAAGTACCGAAAAAAACCGAAACCACAAATACGCCGATAGCCCTCTATCAACATGTGGCCTAACTAGACCCTTGCCGCATCTAGGAAAAATATCTTTGGAAGAACTAAAGTTTATTCTGACTATCAGATGAACTTCTATTATTAATACACAGTACGGCCGCAGAGGCGCTGAGATCAAGTGTAGTGAACTAATTATTCCAGAAAATTCCGACATGTCCAATGGCTTTGATATGTCTCATTATACTACTCCTTGTATAGTTTTTAAGATGCAAAAATACACGGATTAAACTGTCCTTAAGCCGGGGAAGGTTATTTCACGAAGCCAGAAGGGAGGCTAGTTCTTTGTTCTTCGAAAAAACAAATTTGTTTGGCTAAAATGGGAAAGTTTCGGCTAGCCTAACCTAAACCCTAATCCTAGCCGAAACTTTTCCATTTTAGCCAAACAAATTAGATTTTTCGACAAACATAGAGCTAGTCCCCCTCCTGGCTTCGAGAAACTCTCCCCGGCTAAAGGACATTTCAATCCGTGTATTTTTGCGGCTTAAAAATTATATATCTTCGAAATGACTTTTTGTCCGTTGCTCCAACAGCAATAGAAAAGCATATTCAAATACGTAAATAATAATTAAAATACTTATTTATGTAATTCTATTTGCTTTTCAATTGTTTACTATATTTTATTTTAATTTTAATTCCATATTATCTGGATTTTATCTGATTGGTCATCTATTATCTACATTATCTTATCTTAGGGTTCCGAGTATACGCTAGATGAGGCGTATGTTCCACCATTACTAAAACATTAACCGTCCACCCCTTGGGTGCTGCGAAGTGTTTATAAAAAATAAAAAATTGCGTTTCTGTAGTGTATAGTGTTAAAGGCGTTGGATAAACGGTCTTAGAAATCCGCGAAGATAGAAATTTTTCAAAAAGATTCTAAGTGCAGCCTTGTGAGCGTATAAATTTTAAAAAAAGGTTTTATGGGAGATATGGAGACAATTTACTAAAAATGTAGGGTCTTGTGTAGTCTTGAGTCCCATAAAAATAATATTTCATTCCAGCTTTGACGAGAGAATGAATATTTTGTAATGAAATATTCATTTTCGGAAACGGAGCAAATGCAGATAGAGCAGACGAATATCCCTGTGAAGTTCCACCCCCACTATTAAAAATTCGAAATTTTTTATAGAGTTCTGAGTTTTGTTTCAATAGTTTTAGAGTTCCTGATAGGTATTAAGTATAGTTCTGACCTTTAAAGGGTAAAAAAATCAATTTTTAAAAATGGGGGGCTAACTTCACGCTGCCCCCCACTTTTGAAAAAGTGAATTTTTTTTCAGAGTTCTGGGTAGATTTAGCATAGTTCTAGAGTTCCTGATGCTTTTCGAAAATAGTTCCAGAGAATTTACCCCCAAAAAAAATTTCGCAAAAACCCCGTCCCCCCACTTTTTCAAAAATCAATTTTTCTTCGGGCCATTTTGTTTGCTTCAAAGAGTTCTAGTGTTCTACAAAAAAGAAAATTTCGAAAAATTCAAAATCCAAAAAATCACAGCATTTTGAAAATTGTAAAATAATAGGAAATTTTTCTTCACAAGTTCTAGAAGTTTTGCTGAGAGTTCTGTTCCTCTCCCAAAGAGTTCTACTAAAAAGTCCTATACCATTTTTCGATCAACTCAAAATTCAAAATTCTACGGGACTTTAAAGATACTCAAAAATTTTGATTTTTAAAATTTTAAGTGTTACACGAGTTCTGATCAGAGTTCTGTTCCTCCCCCAAAGAGTTCTACCAAAAAGTCCTATACCATTTTTCGATCAACTCAAAATCCAAAATTCTACGGGACTCTAAAGATACCCAAAAATTGTGATTTTCAAAATTTTGAAAGTTCCATGAGTTCTGATGAGAGTTCTGTTCCTCCCCCAAAGAGTTTTAACAAAAAGTCCTATACCATTTTTCGATCAACTCAAAATCCAAAATTCTGCGAGACTTTAAAGATACCCAAAAATGTTGATTTTCAAAATTTTGAAAGTTCCAGGAGTTCTGATCAGAGTTCTGTTCCTCCCCACAAAGAGTTCTACCAAAAAGTCCTATAATATTTTTCGATCGACTTAAAATCCAAAATTCTACGAGACTCTAAAGATACGTAAAAGTTTCGATTTTCTAAATTTTAAGAGTTCCAGGAGATCTAATCAGACTTTTATTCCCCCTGGAACATCTCTTCAAAAGAGTCATATATGTAACTCGTCCTGTATAAGAGGTTTGAAAATGGCTTTAAAACTTTTCAGAATTAAACTGAAATCCGAAAATCTGTAATACACACTAAAAAAAAAGTTTTGAATCAAGCCCGAAAGGTCTAGTTTGTGTTACATTTTAAGCCAGTTATAGGAAAGAAAAAGACAAAATTTTAAGTACTGAAAACTTTAGAACACTACACGGTTCAAATCCAAATGCATAGAATCAACGAAGCAACTATCCAGGAAAGTTGTCCAATTGCTCAGCAATTGTTTAATAATTTATTGAATTTTTTATCAACAAAAAGGGGAGTGAAAATGGATTCATGAGGATTGGCAATGATTTGTCAATTGATTCGCACTATATATGAATAATTTATATACAAAAACAGCTTTTCAACTAAATTCACGAAAGACAATAAACAATTTGTTATTTTACAAGCAAATTTTATAAACAATTGGCCATATAAGGTATTTATGATGAAATAAACAAAGTTTTTTCTACTGCATCGGCCAAAAATTATAGAGAAATGTCACTTATCAGATTTAGCCATTCGATAACAATTGTTGATGTTTAAGCAAATTTAATTAACAAATGCACTGTTTGGCTATTCTTAGTGGTACAAACTTGATTTTTTCAGAGTAATGAAGTTTAAATGAATAATTTTTAAACCTTTAAGAAGTCTACATGACAATCAACAATTTTAATTGTTAACAACAATCATATAAACAAACGGAATTTCTTGTTAACAATAGAGTTGTTTCACAATTTTAGATAAAATCATTTTGAATACATAGTTTTAATCTAAACTCAAAGTGCATTAAAATTTTTTTTTCTGCTGAGTCGTTTAACAGAAAAAAATTATTAAAAATTGAAGGCGGGAAAACACTTATTCAAATTGGTGTCACGTGACATCCACGTGACTCAGAGGTTCTCATAATTATTAATATGACGATGTGGCTTTGATGGAAACTAACGAAACTTATGATAAAGAGGTTAGGCCCATTTAGGCCACGGTTTGGTATCAATTCTGATTATTTTTATTTGGTAGTTTTATTTATTAAGGTTTATCTGACAAACAAAGAAAAATTGTGCAAAAAAATATTTTTATATTTGACAATAACAAGAAATTCTATATCAAAGAAGTGAAACATAATCTGTAAGTTATCAAGTGAAATCTTTTGAGGATACTTACGAAAAGTCACAATTACTCTTAAAATACTCCGATACCATAAATATACCTACTTTCGGTCGTAGATTTCCACTAATGTCTTTTACGAATCCCTCGTTTGGCATTTTTTAAACAATATTTTCCGACTTCTATTTTCGATGTGAATATAACCAAAACAAAATATCGGCAGAGAAAAACATATTTGAGAATCACTGACACGTAAGCTGTGATTGGTCGAAAATCCGACCCCTATGACGTCAAGGTGGCCCTCCAATCGAAATCGTGATAGAAAATTCTTTCAACATTAAATTAAAAATAGTAAACAATATGCAAAAAATATTTTATGGGCGTTTTTAAAATTAGAATTTTATAAACTGTAAGATCCATTCATTGGATAACTGATATCTAACTTTGGAAACAACCCTATTGTATGGGGAAGAATAGAACTCTGGTCGGAACTCCTTGAACTCATAAAATTTTGAGAATCAAAATTTTTGGATATCTTTAAAGTGCGGTAGAATTTTAGATTTTGAGTTGATCGAAAAATGTTATAGGACTTTTTGGTAGAACTCTTTGGGGGAGGAACATAACTCTCATCAGAACTCCTGGAACATTCAAAATGTTGAAAATCAAAATTTTTGGGTATCTTTAAAGTCGCGTAGAATTTTGGATTTTGAGTTGATTGAAAAATGGTATAGTACTTTTTGGTAGAACTCTTTGGGGGAGGAACAGAACTCTGATCAGAACTCGTGTAACTTTGGTTTTCTCATATTTTCTGCCGCACGATCTCGGAGAATCGGAGATTTCGAATATATTTTTCTATTCATTATGCGGTTTGTTTACAAAATTTTCACAGCTGATAGGAACTTTTTCTTTAAAAAAGTGTTGAAATACACTTTTAAAATTATTTTTGATGTCATGACTTTCAGGAAAAATTATGCAGAAATTTAAAGGAAAGTGTAATCAGCACAAGGAATAATATGTTTAATAACTTGAGGTTTGTAAAGTTTAAAATATATATTAAGAGAATTTGAGGTTAGATTAAGATAATATTCAAA
>CAJFCP010024468.1:23632-36680 GCA_904066005.1 Synergus itoensis | reverse complement strand
AAAATAGGGGGTTGAGACCAATGAGAATCGAAAGTCGAAAAATAAGGACCACCCTAGTGTCCATCCTAAAAAATAATTATGGGATATTTTTTTTCTCAATAGAGGGAAGAACGATAGAATAGAGCTGGGATTTGCCACAAAGCAGATTCTTTGTTGCTTCTAAAAATAAAATCTAGTGTGAATGCACTTTAGAGCTTCGTCATCTGGGGATTTGAGTATTGGAAGTGCAGGTCTGGGAAAGAGAAGATGATAAGAACATAGAAATCAATGGACTCTGGCAGTCATTGTTGAAGTGAGGAGGGCAAAAATCAAGCTGATTAGAGTTCATAGTAAACAGTAATGTTAATGAGAATGCCACCCGCTGTCTTTCGCGACGGCTATCGACTACTCTTGTATCCGTCGCTGTGTCGATATGACAGCGATACAAATTTATTATTCATTAACATGTCAATTAACTTCAATGTCTCAACGAGTCAGTGCGTCGCGTCTGAAACATTCCATTCTTAAATTGCTGTTAAATAATTAGCATCTTCAAATTTAGAACCGTTTTCACAATTAAGCAATCAAATTTTCTTTCATTTATTTTATTACCAGTCTTTTGCCTTTTACATATCACGTCCGTTCTTTATAAACTTCAATCCATACAAAATGATTGCTAATTTCATTAATTGCCTCATTTCTAGCTAATCTGTTATCGAGAGACGACAAAAAAGGTCCTTCAAAATTAAGTCTCCCCATTTTTTAAAATACTTTTGCAGAGCGAAAATGTAACAGATTTTAAAAGATTTCCAAGGATTTAAAAGGATTATAAAGAATTTCCAGACATTCTTTGAGATTCTATAGGATTTTAAAGATTTCAAGATATTTTCAATCACTTTAAGGGATTTTGAGAGGTTTCTAGGAGTTTTAAGGAATTACAATTGATTTTTATGAGGTTTAAAAAATTTCGTGAAATTTTAAAGGATTTCGTGAAATTTAAAGAGATTGTAAGGGATTTAAAATATTCTCAAGGAATTTTAATAAATTTCAGCAAATTTTAAGGGCATGTGGTAATTAAAATAAAGAGGTCTTTCTGGGAATATTTTTTAGATTTTAGGAGATTTTAAAATTCCTTATTGAATTTTAAAGAATTTCATCAGATTTTTATGATTTTTGAAAGATTTTGTAGAATTTTAAGGAATTTCAGGAGGTTTCCAAAAATTTTAAGAGATTTTTACGTATTTTAAAAAATCTGAATACCACCTATGGAGTTATACAAAATTTCCAAAAGTAGTTTTGATTTTTAAAAGATTTTAAGAAATTTTAAAGGATTTCATGGAATTTTAAGAGATTTTAAAGTTTTTTGTGTACTTTTAAACGATTTTATGAAGCTTGTAAGAATTTTAAGAAGTTTGGATATTTTTGACGTTATTTGAAGGGATTTTAATGTTTTTCGTTGAATTTAAAGGCTTTAAAATTATTTTGAGTAGTTTTAAAAGAAGTAGTGAAACTTTAAGGGATTTCATAGACTATTAAGAAATGTGAAAGAATGTCGTGGAATTTTAAAGAAATTCTCAGGGATTTCATGAAGTTTTAAGTTATTTTAAAGGTTGTCGTGGAATTGTAAGAAATTTTAAAACGTTTCTTGGAATTTCAAGGAATTTCAAGGAATTTTAAGAGATGGCGAAGGTTATCGTGAAATTTTTAAGAATTTCAAGATGTTTCTATTAATTTTAGAGCTTTTTACGAATTTTAAATGATTTTAAGTGATTTAAAAATTTGTCATATAATTTTAAAGATATTAAAGAGATTTATATCTCTTTAAGAGATTCCGTAGAATCTCAGGCGATTTCAAACGATTTTATGTTTTTTCGCATTTTCAATAATTTTCTGTCAGGGGTCTGAAAGTCAGGAAAAAGTCAGGAAAATGTCAGGGAATTAAAAAAATTGAATCTTGTGATCACCCTGAAATTTCTATTAAAAAAAATAGTACCACTATAAAGAGAAAAATAAACTAAGCATAATACTTGTTAGGTGAAACGAAGAGTTGGCATTTTGAAGAACTTGGACCTCTTGAATTTCAACTAACCCTTTCATAATATATTTCTCCTTTCCTAAATTGGCAATAAAGAGGCCCACGCAGAGTATAGCACTGCAGCTCCTTCAAAGACTTTACGCAGGACGAAAGACAAGAGCAAAAGAAAAAAAAAAAACCTTGGATGGAAGAGTTGAAGGGCGGTGGATAAGAGGAGAGCGGGGGGGGGGGATTAAAAGAGGAATTAAAAAGAGAAACGGGAAAAAAAGAGGTGCCGGAGTTCACGACATGAAGGCCTCATTATGCCCCTGGAACTCGGTGGGCCCCTCCAATGAAGGGAAGGGGGAGGGGGCGGCTCTCTGGATCGGCAAAGTAGAAAAAGACGACCGATAAGAGGGCCGATAGCGTGGTCGCTGAAAATACAGAAAACAGAGAATCAGCCTCATTACTTCTATCTTCTTTCCGACGTCCCTTTCGCCCCTCGCCCCCTCTGATTCTCTTTTTCTTCCTCTTCCTTCGACGCGATTTCCGAGAACATTTCTGCGGTGATCTTTGATCGACGCGGGTCGAGAAAACTCACTCGCAAAATGCATATGACGTTTTCCCCCCTCTTGGCCCTCCTACCCCGTAATTTGATACCGACGATCTGGCAACGAGTGTCGACGAACCTTAGGATAAGATTTCCCCGCGAGAGCGAACTCTCTTATCTCTATCAATGCGTTTTTTACATCAGGGGGAATTTGACGGCGATCGACAATATCAAAGACATTCTATTGGAATAAATCGCAAAAGTTTATTCAAAGAGTCTTTAACGTCAAAAGTGAGGAAAGTAGCTTCTCTGTTCCTCGTTTGAGTAGAAAAAAGTATTTTTTAGAATTTTTTGCATGAAAATTTATGACTTGTTTTTGGAAGATTCCTGTTACCGACAGTTACCGGCATGAGAAGAGCTCAGGGTTCATTTCTGTGCTTTTCGACATT
Organism: Synergus itoensis; assembly: GCA_904066005.1. Classification (NCBI taxonomy): domain Eukaryota; kingdom Metazoa; phylum Arthropoda; class Insecta; order Hymenoptera; family Cynipidae; genus Synergus; species Synergus itoensis. Next base: position 33,688 of record CAJFCP010024468.1, on the reverse strand, counting down.
TCTAAAAATGTAAATATATGTTGAAGATTATTATTTTTTGAAGCTCCTTAAAATATTTTCAAGGATTATTAAAATTGTTGAAAAAAATCAATTAGTAATTAAATGTTAAATAATTTCAAAGTAAAATACTTAAAAATTGTATTTCAAGTTCCAAATGATTTAACTTTGAAAGATTTTAGTTTATAAAGGTAAATTGTGTCCACTTTGATGGATGGGATTATGTCAAGCTTCTCGTTCGATCACCGAAGTTAAGCAACGCTTGGCGCGGTTGTATTGGGATGGGTGTTGTCGTACTAGGAAGAGCTTTTAAGCTGTAACTCTTTCCAATAATAATATTTCTTGCAAAACACTTTGAGAATATTTTGAATATTATAAAATAAATAAAATAAAATAAAATAAACTATACATAGTGAAACTATTCGTTCACCATGAACGATGAAAAATATATTTTTTTTCTTTTCTTCTAGAGAGAATAGTTTGTGGTGTCTTAAAAACACATTCTATACAAAAAAATCCCAAACTTTTTAATTACACAGCAAAAACCCAATAAAATAGATTAGATTTCGAAACGTGGAAAATTCTCTTTAATAATCCCCAAAATAATAGAGGGGGTGAGAACGATCGCGAGCACGCCTAAAAACCACCCCCTATGGAACACAAATGATTGAGTCGATGTCGAAATATCGTAACGTCTTTTCCGCACTCCTGATTTGTCGTGTAAGTATCGATACAGACTTTAGACAATCGATACTTGCCGATCGAATTCTTCAGATATGAAGTCTTCTGAATGATATATGAATATAATTATTTTATATTTATTTAAATCTACTTTTATGACTATTGGTCTAATATTTACATTCCTCACAGTCTCTCGATTGAAGTATAAAAAGTTCATATAAAAGTAAATAAAAAAAACCGGATAGAAGTGAAAAGTGGATGACCAATACGAGGCAATTGTAATTTGAAATTTATTCAACTTAAATAATTAACGAGAGAATTAAATGTCTTTTATTGCTCAAGAATTGGCGTCGCACTGGCCTAATGGTATCTTCTTTTTTTCAAAAATGGAATCCTTTTTTCAGAAGCAGGTAATTTTGTCAATTCAAGTCCTTGAATATTTATCGTCCTTGTTTTTTTTTTTTTTTTTTTTCGTAAAATCAGAGACCAGAGAAAAGTGTCAAGCTGCAGACGAGAAAAATGTCGGTATCTGCAAGTCGCCTCTTAATTTGTATAATGTCGCGAGCGATACGCCTCGAGTAAGTTCGAAATGCGAATTTAGGCTGCTATGCGTAAATATCGATCGGCTTAATTGACCCGCGAATACGAATGGCCGATTAACTGAACCAGCACTCGATATCGTCCGGAATATACGTTCGTAACATAAAGAAACAACGTTTCTCAGCTCGAATTTACATGCCTTATAAAAGATCCTTTATACCGCCACCTTTCAGTAATTTAATTTACAATAAAAAGTCTCGTCCATAAAATACTATTTAAATCATCAAAAAATAAATAAATAAATAAATAGAGACCCCACTATTTTATGCGCACGGAAGAAAAATGGAAGTCAGCGGTTTTGTAATAACATTTACACAAATTCTTTAAACAAAAATTTTATTATAAGACAGAGTCCAAAACTACGGTAATCATTACTGATCTGTTTAGGAATGATTACCGTATTTTTGGACTCTGTCTTATAATAAAAGTTTTGTTTAAAGAATTTGTGTAAATGTTATAAAACCGCTGACTTCTATTTTTCTCCGTGCGAAGCGCATAATCGCCTAATGTCTCAGAATTGAATATTACTCGAAATCTTTGTGATTTATGAAGTTTATAAATTAAATAAAGTCATCGCATAATTTTCGAATCTTCGCATAATTTTTGAATTTTCGCATAATTTTTGAAAATTTTAATTTTTGCATGGAAATTTTGTTTTTAATTGACAAAAATTCAAAAATCTTAATACATTTTACACTAATTTATTGGTTTATTACACTACCAGACAGAAGTTTGGGTTCGCTTCTTTTTCGATGATCGTTTAAGTTCTCCTAAATTTAATTACATACACCAAAGATCACATTTTTTTTTTAAGTAAATTAAAAGCTATCAAAAATGAGCTCAGGACGAAGTTACTTTGTCAATTTTTTAAAATTGCAAAGAACGCCAGATCTCAATGTTTTGTAAAAATATTAATAACTTTCGAATAATGAACATTTTTTTAATTTCTTGTACTTATTTTAAAAGTAGAGTTCTATAGAATCTGATAGACTTATTTAAAAAATTGTAAAATTATTTCTCTGCATTGTACAAGGGCTCTTTGGATTTGAAATACATATGTAAAAAGTTCAATATTACCTGATCAGTAGGAAAACAATAATAAAAATCAAATGAATAAAATTTTAATATTATTTGGCAGAAAAAGCATGACTAATGATTTTTTATATTTTATAAAAATATTTTTCTCAGTAGGAAAAATATTCAAATATTTTCAACTTTTTCATGCCAACTTTTAGTCCCACACAATACAAAGTAAAAAATGTTAGATAGAAAGTTATCTTTAAAATAAGCTCCAGAAATTAAAAGAATGTTCATTATTTCGAAAAGTTATTGATATTTTTATATAAAAAATTGAGATTTGACGGATTTGACGTAATATTTATGCCAGTATTGAATATTTAAATTAAATATAGTTTTGATTTCTTCATCTCACAATTTCGCATAATTTAAAGAGATTTTCAAGAGCAGAAAAAATTGTCTCTATAAATAAATAAATAAAAGGAAATGTGAAATGTGCCAGAAAACTTAATCTGCAACTTGAAAATATTTGATCAACAGTGAAATTTGCCCTGGTTTGCATTTAGGATCCCCAAATATCGCAAAAAGATTCAACTCTTTCATCTAAAAATTAAAAACTTTCTCTATTGAATTTTTTGTGGAAATTGTGAGGTTGAAACATTAAAAACAAAGTATCGGTTTGTACGCGAAGGTAAATTTGATTTTTTTCATTCAAATTAATTTTATCGACTGCAAGGTGGTGCCGAGGGGAGTTGCGCTCGTTTCGTCGAGCACCGCATAAACGTCCATGCCGCTTGGGGGTGGTCGTTATAAAAAAAGGAAGCAAAAAATAAAATAATCGTGAAACACACCACGCGTAGAGAGTGACCTGTGCTCGCAGACACGCACACCCGCACAAGGAAAAATCAATTAAGCCGCTTATGTGAAATATCGGCGCAATTACCAGCGATTGCCAAATCTAGCCAGGATATCGATGGCCGCATTATCGGTGGCTCGGGTCCTTCTGGCCCGCACTGAGCCCTTCAAATGCAATTTAATCGGCCCACCCCCACTCATATACAAACTAATTCTTTCACAAAGAGTGAAAAAATACATTTTCCACGAATTATTAGCGTTATTAATAAAAATAAATAAATAGCATATTTATTAGAGATTTTAAATAGTATGAATCTTATTTTTAGCTTTTTATCGATCTCCCATGTAGAAATTCCGATCGGGATTTAGTAGGGCCCTGGCTAGTTTTCCCTATTTCTAGTCGGGCGCTGGTCGGGAAGAATGGAGAGGGCCTGACTAGTTCTATAACGCTGTTTTAGCCAGGTTCTAGTTAGAATTTCTGAGCAGGCCCTAATGAGAGTTAGGTAGGGCCCCGTCTAGACAGTGCCTTAAGGGGTCCTGACTAGAACTTACTATTGCAATTGTTCTAGCAAGGACCTGACTACCGCCCTAATGAACAAAGGGACAAATGGGGCGATTTCTACATGGGCTATCTTAATTTTTTGGAAGACCAGAGTACAGGGAGATCATGGAAATGTCAGGGAAAAAAAATTGGCAGGGAAATCAGGTAAATGTCAGGGAAACGCGAGTCGATGTCAGGGAAAATAGAAATTGACATTTATGCTAAATCCCAGGTAGAAATTTTGCTGTGGCCCCTGTCGGGCCCAGGTCGGATGATTTCAGACCGGCCTGTGCATAAATTCCCAAACCTGGCCCAGATCGGTGATGGAATGCAGAACCTGATCGGGCCCAGATCTGTCCCGATCGGGCCCAGACTTAGCACGATCGAGCCAGATTTGGGCCCGATCTGGTTCAGCGTTCCATCACTGATCTGAAATCATCCGATCTGGGCCCGATAGGGGCCTCAGAAAAATTTCTACACGGGGGTGATGGAACGCGGAACCCGAACGGGCCCAGACCAGGCTCGATCGTGCTTGGTCTGGGCCCGATCGGGCCATGTCTGGGCCCGGTCAGGTTCTGCGTTCCATCACCGGTCTGGGCCAAGTTTGAAAATTTCTACCCGGGATGTGTTATTTTTGTCGTATTACATATAAAGGTTTTATAGTTTATTTAAAAAATTTTAAAAACTTTCGAAAAGTTTCGAAGGATTGTAGAGATTTTCCAGGTATTCTTTGAGATTGTCTAGGTTTCTAATGATTTCAAGAGGTTTTTAATAATTTTAACGGATTTTCAGAGGTTTCTAGGAATTTAGACATTTGGAGAGATTACAAGAGATTTGCATAATATTCAAAAGATTTAGTGGAATTCTAAACGACTTCATGTTTGAAGAGATTTTTAAGAAAGTTTAGGGAATTCAAGAAATGAATTTTAAATATCTTTGTGGAATTTTAAAAGATTTTAGGAAGCTTGTTAAAATTTAAAGAATTTTGGCATTTTTAAAATGATTTTAAGGAATTTTAATATTCCTCATGGAATTAAAAAAAATGTAAGCTATTTTTGATTTTTAAGTGATTTTCTGATATTTTTGTTTCCAAGAATTTTTATTTGGAGATTTTAATGCATTTTAGGGGATTTTAAAGCTCCTTATTGAATTTCAAAGGATTTAACTAGATTTTTATGATTTTGAAAAAATATTGTGGTATTTTGAAGAATTACAAGAAAAAGAGATCTTTAGGAATGTACAAAGAATTAGTGAAAATTTAAGGTATTTCGTGGAATTTTCAGATGTTTTTAGGATTTTCTAGAAATTTTAAGAAATTGTAAGAGATTTCCATGGTTGTAAATTTTAGAGATTTTTACGAGTTTTAAGTGATTTGAAGTAACTTTAAATTTCAAAATATTTAAAATGATATTATAATTAAATTTTTCAAAAATTTCAATAGTATTATCATTGAAAGTTTGGTCGCATTTTTAATATTTTTCTGTCAGGGATATTTGTCTGAAAGTCAGGGAAATGTCAGGGAAATTAAAACATTGAATCTTGTGGTCACCCTGAAAGTATTAAAAAAAAAATATCTCTGCGGGGATTCGAACCACCGAAGTAGATTTTTCTTTTTCTAAAACTTAGAAGAAATGCTCCCTAAATTTGAAACAGTAAAAATACCACTGATTGAAACAGTGCATTTTGTGATAACTGGTAAGACAGTAAACTTTACTGATTTGTCAGTGGAGTTTACTGGGAATTAGTAAAAAAGTACTAAAGTGAACAGTTTTTGGAACTGATAAAACAGTAATACTTACTGGCGCATACAGTTACTTTTTACTGATTTACAGTGGAAGCCTAGAGACTGTCGGGAACAGTGAAATTTTACTGTGAATCAGTGAGTTTTTACTGTTTCAAATTTAGAGAGTGGACAAAAGACTGAGATCTCAATATAATAAAATTGATTTAAGTAAATAACTGTTCTTTTTTTTAATTATTTTTTTTTTATTCAGGGAAATTGGGTGTTAAGTCGTTTTTGTTGAGGCGAAAAATGTGATTTTAGAATAATAAGTGCTGCTTTAACGCACGTCGACTCGTTAGAGGCGTCCTTATCGAAGATGCTCGTTATTTTTTTACTGCTTTTTTTTTGCATTTCACATATGCGAGGCTTATTCCCTCGGCGGTGAATATAACGCCTCTTTCTTTCAACATTGCTACATGCTCGAATGGGCCAGTAAGGCGATATCAGTGCTTGGGATGTCCCTCGGATGACCCGTGACCGGCTGTCATTCCAAGTAATACAAGCTTGGTCTGGCGAGAATGACGAAGAGAGTGTTATAATGAGTGATGCACTTTGTGTTCGTCCCCTTTCCACAGAATTCACGCCTCTACGGGGTGTCCTTTAATTATTAATTTCTTAAAACTCTAAAATCGTATAAACTCTTAAAAAAACTCTCCTCATCTGCTTTCTGCAATTCTGCTGAATTTCCTGTAAAATTTTGAGATTCAGCAGAATTTACTGAACTTTTAACAGATTTCAGGGAATCCACAATTATTTTATCACTTTCGGTTACATATTTACATTTATTTAAATTTGGCTGTTTTTTAAATAAAATTTTTAAAAATACCTCATTCTCTTTAAGGGGTTAGTCAAGTTTGAAAATTTCAAAAAATCGATTTTTTTTTTTATTGCATTTTCTGGAAGTACGATATTTACCAGTTATTCTCAACATAAATACCTTATGTTTAGACCGTTTATATTTTGATTTAGTCTATTATATTTTTTGCGCATAATAATTGAAAACTTTAAACGCGTTTTTCTCAAAACAATGTTTTTCGTGCGGTGATCAAGATATCTAAAGAACGGCTTATCCGATCGCTACCAAATTTTAACCAGTTATTTATAGCACTGAATTGTTGTCCTTGATCGAAGGATTTTTGATTTTGTCAATTATTTTGTTTTTTTTTTATAGCGAAAAAAAACGTTTTTTTTAGGCAAAAAACAAAATCGTGTTTAAACGTGCGCCATTTTGTCGAAAATCAAAATATCGCTGAATGCTTCGATTAAAGACAAGAGTCAGTGTTCCTTTAGCTATTGACACTCGAATTTTTTGATTCAGATGATCCTGTCATGAGGAGTATTGATCACCGCGCAACGCCTTTTTTTTAGACTTCTGGGAGATGTACTATAACTCGCTTATTTAAAGATATTTTATGAAAAAAAAATTACTGTGACTTCACTAAATATATAATATTCGAATGCCACAACATTTGTTTCAATGTAAATAAACCTGTCCTTGAAAAAAAATAGTAAAAATTGCCATTTTTTGGGTGCCAGAAACTTGACTAACCCCTTAAATGAATGTAATGTATTTTCAACTATAAGAAGAGCTAAGCGAAATTTAAGTTTTCGCTGCTCTTAAATGGCTGTCTTACCTTCAATTTGTAATTGTATCAATGTTCTGCCAAATTACTTTACTTTACTTAATTGTAGAAAGAAAAATAGAATGAAAAGAATTCTACTAAATTTTTTTTGGTCCCCTAATGGATACCATTTCCAAATCCGATTTGGCAAGATAGTTTAGTCGTTTTCTTGATTCTGCATTGCACAACTGCCACAATCTTACCTACTTTTACGGTATTCCTCTGCTTTTTATTACTAGTTTTACAACCACGATGGCTTTTCTTATTTGCGAAGTGCGTATCTATTTCCAAAGGTGACGAAGATTATAGACGATTGTGTCACAAAAACGAAAAAAATTTCAATCGAAAAAAATACATCTCAAATTACTTCTATGAAATAAATCTACAGATGTTGATTATCGACTTTCTATTTTTTTTTCTGTCACTAACGATTTTCGAATCTACTTTCTAATCAAGAAATTCGTGTCAGAATCCACATAAAAAATGTCAAATGGTATATGTTTCGTACGCAACGAGGCACAAAAATTGTAATGGCTCATTAAAAGCGTTTTTTTTTTTATTAATTAACAAGCGAAGTTTCGACATTAACTTATTTCAATTAGAGCCAATTTGTGCGGATTATTCCAAATTATGCGGCATACTTACTGATTCGAAATTATTAAAAATAATTACGTTTCTCGGCATATAGTTTTTAATAACTCTATCTCAATTTCATTTATATTCATGATTAAAATTAGAAGCATCAAAGAAACACTAAATTAAATTTCGAGTTATTTATGGAAGTTTCTAGATTAATTTTGAACATTTTGGAATGTTACATAACTTGATATTCTACAATTCTGTAATTTCCTTGAGCATTTTAGATTTTTCGATATTTCAATATGAATCCTGAAATATATGATGAATACATGAGTTATAAAGAAGGAATATTTTAAAAAATCTCTGAGGCCACTAACAAGTCCTAATAGCGATAATATAAGTCTCGAAGTCATTCACTTGGCTAATTTCATAATCACTGGGTGCACGCTTTGCCTTAATTCGCTGTTTACCTATACCCGACAAACAGAGCGAGAAAAATCCTTTCCGAGAAGACAATCAAAGAATCCTCGCATCAATGCAAGCTGTTTATGCAGTTTTGCTATAAAAAAAAGAAAAATAATGCAAAAACAGAAGAATACAAACGGATTCTTTCTCGCGATGATACACACGCGAACTACAGCTTTCGGAAGCAGAAACAGCTGTCGATCAGTGGCTCTCATTTCACTTTTTTCTAAACTAGTCTTTATAAGCACTCAAAAAACTGTTTAAAATTAATTTTCGTAGGTCTTTTGAACAAAAAGATCTAAAACAAAATTAATACTCTAAATCCTTCCTTTCCGTTCTTTATGCTTTTAGAGCTTCTCAAAGAACATCAAATATTAATCTTGATAACGGTCTACACAAATTATTAATTTTCTCGCAACATATCTCAATAACAGGGAGTTACTTCCAAATGAATTGCCTGTTCAACTATCCAGGCGGTTGCTGGTAAAATTACAATAATTTTCTGGAAATAGACCACGGGAGCGAAGTGTATGCGTGCTTGCAACCTTAGAGCAACGCCCCCTTAATTTCTGCCAACGGGGAAAAAAAATAAAATCATTCTTTTTAGCGGTCAATATTGCAGGACGAAGAAAAGTTAATAAAAATTCAAATATACCGAGCCTTCCTACCATATGTTCCTTGAAAAGTAGAGATCTTCACAAAAAGATTACATCTCTTTATAATCTTCGTGCTAATTTTAGACCTAGTGATTTGTGCCTTGTCGCACATTAGATTAGACTTCCAAGCAGTTAATTAACCAACTGGAAGCTGTCGATTAATCACAATTGCATGTTCCCTGAAATCTCTCAGAGATAGGTTTGAATTCCCTCTGAATATAGGTTTAATTTCTCTCCATTAGGTTTGAATTCCCGCAAAGGCGATTGACTTTCGCCCTCATTAATTTTTTGCCCCGGTTCTCTTCACAAAGTGTGCTGAAGACACCTTAGAACTTATTTCGCACCCTCATGTCCATCACCTTTATCAAATATCGCGTGACCTCGTGCTCAGCAGCGGATAAATAATGGAAAGTCTTTCTTTTACTCATTTTCTGAGAATATTTGCACTTTGCAGCAAACACTCAAGAAAGCAGGAGAGTCTCCGTCTTCCTCGATCAGGTTCGCAGACAGGAATTTCAATCGCGTGATCGGGTGTACTGGTAACCGAGGGAAATTTACTGCATGCAATGAACTGGTCTAAACCCTCCTATCTATTGATGCACATGCATAGAGGCCGCATATAAACTCGTGTTATCAGCAAGATTTAATAACTGGCGAAACAGTACTGAATTTTAACTCAATATTGCGAATTTTTCGATAAAGCAAAAAAAAAGGGGTGGAAAAAGGTGGAAGGTCCGAAAAGGGTGGACCTCCGATTTTCTTCAAGCTCCGTATACTTATGTATTTTGATGCGCTGATTACGAATATGACAGTGAAACTTGGCGCAAATTTGATTTTCATACGGTAAAATCGACAAAAAACAATAAAAATCATGGTTTTTTACGTTTATCTCATCTAATATGCAAAATTAAAAAAATGCTTCCTACAAAAGTTGGAGATCTCATCGAAATACACATTTTTGTTTCAAGTTTCAGAAAATCAGTAGTAAATCGATTTTCATGTTAAAAAATTGCCATAAGCCATATCCCTTTACCATTTCTCTTTGCCATTCTCCTTTACCGTTTCCCTTTGCCATATCCCTTTACCGTTTTCCTTTGCCATATCCCTTTACCATTTCACTTTGCCATTCCTCTTTACCGTTTCTCTTTGCCATTCCCCTTTACCATTTCCCTTTGCCATTCTTCTTTACCGTTTCTCTTTGCCATTTCCCTTTACCATTTTCCTTTGCCATATGCCTTTACCATTTCCCTTTGCCATTCC
>CAJFCP010024464.1:274-21574 GCA_904066005.1 Synergus itoensis | reverse complement strand
TGGGCTCACCCCCACCACCGGAGTTGAATGTCCTTATTAGAGTGTTCTTGGTATGTGTCTATACCTACTTATCGACTAAGTAGGTGTATAGATAGTTAGATACTAAGGTGGGAAACATATTGAAATAAAGTGTTGGACAAATGATATTTCTGTTACATGGAAATTCTCGCATTTGAAAATTCTGGCTATTGGAAATTAGGGAAGATTACCATTCGGGCGAAATGAGTTTAGGTAGAATGTTTATTCGAGCAAAAAAACGTAGGTTAAATGGTCAGTCGGTTAATTTGAAGTTAGGACAAGTGTAAAGTCGGGAAAACGGACATTATGTTGAATAGTAATTCGGACAATTATAAATTAGGTCCAATGAAAATTCGGGTATATAGAAATTAGGGTTTTTGTGATTTCGGAGCAACGGATATTAGGTAGAATAATAATTCGGCTGCATAGAAATTCGAGGAATTGTTGAGTCGGTAATATGAGATTCGGTCAAATGGGAATTCTGACAAATAGGATTTGGGGAAAATGCATGCGCCTCGCCCCGCTTGTTGTCACAACCAACCCATTTTCTTCAGTGTCTAATTATTAGCTACACAATTATACAGCTACGTAGCAACATAACTACACAACTACACAATAACATCGTTATAAAATTCTCTTCTTTGAATTAGATGAACGTTATATACATTACAACGAGCAATTAATACTAAAGTGGTTGATCGATCACTCAGAAATAACCCAGGGCAAAACGAAACTGGGAAATCGAGTTCTATCGACCTCGGGCGCGGTGCGATCGAGTCAAGCATGTCGACTGAGCGATTAATCGTCAGCCTGCTTCCCCATTGATGCCGTGATGCGATGCAATGCGATGCGTTTGCATGCAGCCGCTGCGGCACGCGCACAACCACGAGCCGTTCCAGTTCGAAAGTCGTGTCTGCCCTGCCATTGATACTCAAAGACTCCTGTTTGACCAGTTGGCAGTTGCCCCACCGCACCCGTTCCATCGAGGCTGTTTTCAAATTAAAAATTAATTGTACCAGTTGTGATATATACTTTTATCCTTGCAGCGACTTTTACCCGTTACGGAAAATTATTCAATTAAATTGCGAGATTCTGACCCGAGGTGATAACGAAGGCAGGGCTTTGAGAGCCAAGATGTAGAAGAAGAAAAGAAACTACTATAGCTGTGATACCCAAGTGTAAATTACATGGTAGAGCCGATATTTACATCTGGCGTGGTACCACGCCAGTTGTAATGTGCCAATATTGAGTAGCCAAAGCTGGCGTAGTACTGACTTTACCATAGGTTCAGTACTGCATTGAGAGAAATAATACCTAGTCAGGTTAACTAGAAAGAACAAGTTAATTATAAAAAACACTTTCAACTACTTTTTTTCTAGTTACTACTACCAGATTTCTGGTAGTAATAACCTGTAATCGTAGTTACTGAAACCAATTTGAGCTCCTGGTGGCAGTAACTAGCTAAAATAGTTGAAAACCTCTTTGACTAGAAAATGTAGTTACTGTAACTAGAATTTTCGGTGAGTGCGACTTTGAAATTCTATTTGCTGTTTATTTATCTACTTATTTGCAAAAATAAAAGAAAATTTCCTCGAAAATGTATCCAAATGTCCGTCATTTTGTTAAAAATTGTTATTATATTTGAAAATGAGATTCATCGATGAGGTATTAGTGTTATAAAGCTAAAAAAATTTGGGTCCCATTTTTCAGACAAACCTAGCAAGCGTGAGACTGACCGCAAATGCAAGGCAAAAAAAGAAACATCACAACTTCAACAGGACACCAGAAGAGTATTTATGACAATTATTTTATAAATACATTTTTTTTTACTTTTTCGAATTGTTAATAAAATGCCCTCAAAATTTCAATAAAAAATATCGTATAGTTTTTTCAAAAAAAAATTCCTAAAGTTCACGTTCATTTTTCGCCGTTATATGAGGATACATCCTCAGATACGTTTAAAAATGTTATTGCTCCGCGAGATGAATTTTTTTTTAACATATTTGTACAATGTACATACATATTGGAATTTCAAGTGCAGTCGAGGCGAAACAGAGGGTCGAATCTACTAATACGATATTGCTACGACAGATAGAAGCGCAAATTAATTTAATGTTTGGTCACGAAAATTGAACTTTTAATCAACTCAAACTTCTCAAAATCCATCTTTCATATTTTCACATTCGCAATAGGAATTCGGAATAACATTCACAGGTAAATTGGGTTAGAAAGTATTGAAATACAAAAAAAAAGTAGGAAAAATGTAACCAATTATTTCTCTGCAATCAGAAAACTTTTTCTCCACTTTTTTGTTTACGGACGTCTTTCAGATCGCGAGAGAATAGAGACCGACATTCGTTAACGAATTTGACGTTGGAGTGATTTGTGCAGGGAAAAGAGAGCAAAGAAACTAAACTATACGTCTTATGAACAAAGAACATCGTTAGCGACCCATAAAAGTTTGGAACGACTACCGATTTTTCGAATTCTTCGGCATCTTATTCCGCCGAAGACTTTCGCTCCATATTATTCCGTTAATCCTCTTTTAAACATTATTTATTTCCTTCAGGGGTCTATTATATAAATTTCCCAATTTCCTATTTTAAGAAATTTCAAGAGATCATAAAGAGTTTCAAGAGATTCTTAGTTATTTTAAAATTGAAGGGATTTTAAGTGTACTTAAAAATTTTAAGGGATTTCAAAATATTTCAAGTAATTTGAAATAAGTTCAAAGAATTTAAAAATAAAATCACATATTTCAAGAAATTAAAAAAATTTTCAAGGGATTTTAAAAAAAATTCAGAGGAGTTTAAATATTTTCAAAAGATTAAGACAAAATTCAGAAAGATTTAAAATAATTTCAAGAAATTTCAAAGATTTCAAAATGAAATGAAGCACTGATGAATTTAATGAAGTTTCAAAAAAGTCCTGATGAGTAACTTAAATATTTTCAATAGATTCTAGAATATTTTAAGAGATCAAGACATTTTAAGTGATTTTTAAAAGGATTTTAGAGAATTGGAAAAAGTTAAAGTATTTTAAAAAATATTTCAAAGTGTTTTGCAGATTTTCAAGTATCTTAAATGATTTTAGATCATTTTAAATGATTTTAAGTAACTTTAAAAGATTTTAAGAGATTTAAAAGGATTATAAGAAATTTCAACTGAATTAAAAAAATTTAAAGCGATTTCAAATACTGTAAAAGAATGTCAAAGGTCATTTAAAGAGTTTCAGAGTGTTTAAAAATTTTCAAGTGATTTAAGAAGATTGAAACCAGATTAAAAAAATTTCAATACTTTTTTAAAGGATTCCAAGAGATTCTAAGATAAAATTTTCATAAGGTTTTAAGACATTTGGAACGATTTTAAAGAATTTCAATGGATTTCAACAAAATTCTGAAAAGAGTTCTTCAAACATTGTAGAATCAATTCGTGTTATTTTTTAAAAATAAAAAATATCATAATGAAGTTACATTGTATTTATAATTTTTTTTTGTGACAATCAATTGTACAAAGGGAAAAGACATTTCATTGTGGTATTTTAAATTGATAATCGACAGAAAAATTTGCTCGGCATGATTAATCGTCAGCAAGACGGTTGGGTCAAGAAACAAATGGGGTTGAGATTCAGCACGAAAGAAAAAGTGAAAGAAGGTGAGAAAAGAAATTATATCATGGTCCCGTAGCAGCGGGTGTCATGATAAAAGGACTAATGGTAACCAAAAACGTGGCGACGCCGACGACTCGACAAGATAAAAAGACATTAAATAAACGTTCATTTCCAACTCTGAATCTTTTCTCGACAAAAAATTGAAAAATGTTGCAAGAAATTTCTTAAATCAATACTTTCTTCTTAAGATGAACCTGCAAAAATTAAAAAAAAAAAAACTATATTAAGAGCCCTTTCCACCAACTATAATTAAATTTTAAGAAATCTTTCCAATTATATCAAGAAATCTTTCCAAATTATTCAATTTGTATTTAGCACTCTTGCAAATATTTGAAAATCATTTCTAAGTCTTTGAAAACTTAGAAATGTTTTAAATTCACTTTAAATGTTTAGAAAATTTTTTTTGATATTTTCGAATATCGTTAAATTCCATAAAATTTCTTTTAAATTTCAGGTTTTTAAATCTATCATTTTCCCCGGCACGTTGACACTCTTTTAATCAAAATAGTACTAACAATAAGAATTGAAAAACTTCCCAGTCAATGATAAATGCATTAAAATGCAGATAAACCTAACAATTTATAAATGTAAATTGTCTTCCTGGACAATCACATTACCATCGAAATAGAACTAGGGTCAAAAACGAGACCGCGCTGAAGCGATGTTCGACTTTGACAGACGGACTGTATTACCATTGGCGGGAAGAGAATTATCGAAAAAGTTGGTGTTCCCGGCAAGAATGACGGGAGTAAACGATGCGGCAGAATTGTCGATATCCACTCGTGCGGAATGGCTTTCGAGCCTTTTGCCTGCCGTTGGCCTTTTATCGCATGTAAATCTCGTTCATGAAAACGTCGAGCGAACCATTACCTTTGTCTCTCTCAATCCCTTGCTTTCTCACTCTCTCTCTCTATCTCACTCCATCTCTCACTCACTGACTCGTTTGACTATATCTCGACGAGAAACGAGATCTCATCACATAAATATGAGCCTCATTGTGCACCGACCGCCCCATTTCTGTGTGCGAAACAAGTGGTTTAGGAAGACAACCAGTACTCTTAAATCGAGCTAGAAATTTACCCCCTCTACAATTACAATTTATCGAAAAAAAAGTAGGGTAGAAAAACAAACAACTGAACAGAAGGCATCGAAAGTCGAATTTTCAATTTATGTTATGAAAACTAATATAGGGTAAACCGGGGCAAAGCCGACCAGTTAATAGTGAATGATTTTTTAAAAGTTAATATGATATGGAACTGATCTATTTTTTTTTCATTTCGAATCCTACATTATTACATATCATATTTCTCTATGCATTAATCACATAAATAAAACAATGATTTAATAATTTAGTTATTTCTAACAAGCTGTACTTCGTCGGCTTTACCCCACACCTTGGGGTAAAGGCGACCTGTAGCTTTTTATGAAAATCAAAAGATTTGAACATTGCAAAATATAATGATTAGCTTCTATGTTATTGAAAGTATTTGTCAAATTACCTTTAAACATATGCAGAAAGAAGAATAAGTTATTTTGAATAAAAATAGTGATAGCTACGATCAGATACGATATAACCTCTTATTTTTGTTGACATTCTACTGGTGACAGACTACCAGAGTTGCCAACATTGGCGATTTGTCACCAAATTGTCGACTTGACCTTGATTTCTATTGGTCTATCTTTTTAACGCAAGTGTTTATTCGTCAATCTCAGATCCAAGAGAAATAAAGTCGCCAAATGTTGGCAAGCCTGCAGACTACATGCAAAGGTGTCTAGCCTACAAACTATTCAGGCTATCTATTTAGGCCTCATCACCCCAGTGATGAGGCCTAAATTATTTACGAGATTTGATGTATTTTAGACTTGAATTACGTTTAATTATTATAATTACGTGATGTGATATTGTTTCAACTATCAAAATATCAAATTGTCATACTGTAAGTATTAACATTAACGTCAGAAGTGTTATATTTCTGCCAGCGAATCTTCCATTCTTTCGTTGTCAAAACTGTTTTCGGTATAATTTTTCTTTTATAACGTCAATTTTCAAGATTTAAGTAAGTAACACTATCTCTACAATGAAATAGATTTATTGTGTGCAAAGTGGAATTAAAATTGTTAAATAATAACAACGTTATAAGCAAAGTCACCTTTACCCCACCGGTCGGCTTTGCCCCGGTTTACCCTACGTGACAAGGGGCGAAAGGCAAAAATTTCACTCGTGTGCTAACTTCCCACTCGTGAAATTGTCGCCTTTCGCCCCTTGTCACGTAATATACTATTTCGTAAAAAAATTTTTCTCTTGACTATAATTATGGTTAGCTTTGAAAGAAAAAACTCAATTTCAAGATTTCAGGTGGGATGCAGATTAAAGGGATGCAAATTGTAGAGAATATGCAACTTGCAAACTGGTAACATCTGCTGTGGAAAAATGTTTGTTTCGAGTATTTACAAGGTGCACAGCAATTATCACGCTTCAAACTTCGAGAGAGATCTGATCCCCAACTTTGAAGCGCCAACTTTGGCATCATTTGTAATTTACTCTGTTAAGTGTAAAGAGCTTAAGAGAAAAACTAGAAAGGAAATAGTTAAGTTAAAAACAGTTTTAACAAATTTTTTTGGAAAAAAAAACAATTATTTGCAAAAGCAGCTTATAATTTAAAAATATTGATAAAACGAAAAAAAACTATCTAACATCTTTCATTCTTTATTTTTGGGATGGTGGGAGCAGTCCGGGATAGGAGGAGCCTCAGATATAGGATGAATCCCTTGAAATATGGTGAATCCATTCAGATTGATATGGGGCTGACTTTAATGGATAGTTGGAGCTCCAAGTGATTAAATTACTCGCTTAGAATATATGTAGGTGCGGGTTGAGGGATAGAGGGATTCCAGAGGGATAGGGAGAGTCTAGAGGGATGTGGGAATCACTTAAGGATAAGGTAAATCTCTTAGAACAGAGAGGGAATGTACCGAGAGATAGGATGAAATCCTTGGTAGGGATAGGGAGGTTTCGTGGGTTAGGGGGAGTCCGAATGAGACTCGAGAGATCAGGATAATCTCCTGGAACAGGAAGTTAAGAGGGCTAGGAGGAGTCTAGAGGGATTTGGGAAGCCCCTAAGAATAAGGTAAATCTCGTAGAATAGGGGGAGGGTCCAGGGATAGGGAATCTATCGAGGGATGGAGGGATTCCACAGGGATAGGGAGAGTCTAGAGGGATTTGGGAATCCTCTAAGGATAAGGTAAATCTCTTAGAACAGGGGACGTCCAGGGATAGGGAATGTACCGAGGAATAGAGGGATTCCAGAGGGATAGGGAGAGTCCAGAGGGATTTGGGAAGCTCCTAAGGGTAAGGTAAATCTCTTAGAACAGGGGGGCTCCAGGGATAGGGAAGGGAATGTACCGAGGGATATGATGAATCCCTTGATAGGGATAGGGAGGTTTCGAGGAATATGGGGAGTCTGAATGAGCCTCGAGAGATCAGGATAATCTAAAACAGGAGGTTCAGAGGGCTAGGAGTGGTCTAGCGAGATTTGGCAAGCCCCTAAAGATAAGGTAAATCTCTTAGAACAGGGGGGGTCCAGGGATAGGGATGTACCGAGGGATAGGAATTTCTTGATAGGGATAGGGAAGTTTCGAGGGATAGGGGGAGTCTGGACGAGCCTCGAGAGGTCAGGTTAATCTCCTGGTTCAGGGGGGTAGGGGGTACGTCTAGAAATGGGGTGAAGCTTACAGGATAGGGTTGTTGGAGTTCCGAGGGATAGAATTCTTTGAGATAGGGATAAGGGGAATTACAGGGATATAATAAAACCTTTAGGATAGAAATTATTCTCAAGAACTTCTCTCTCAAGAAATTAATCTTGAGAGGGTATATATTCCTTGACATGGGGATACAGGGATTTTGAGGAATAGCGGAAATCTCGAAGGATTAATTGAATCTCTTGGAATATAGCGAAGGTACCGAGGATAGTATTAATCCTTTGATATAGGGATATGGTGATTTCGAGGAATAAGGGAACTCATTTAGGGTAGGGTAAGAATTCCCCCTTAGGGTAGGGGGAATTCTTGACATAGGAATAGGTATAAGGGGAGCCCCGAGGAATAAGGTGAGTCTCTTGGTATAGGGAAGATACGAGGAATAAAGTGAATTCGCTTAAGATAGGGCTAGATGAATTTCGAGGGATAGGGTCAAATCCTTTGAGATTGTGATAGAGGAGTTTCCAGAGATATAAGGAGTCTAGACAGTAGGGAGAGCTGCGGGAGATAAACTGAATGGCTTAGAATAAGGGGGATCCTAGGGATCGAGGGATAGGTAGCGAAGGGATGGTAGTTTCGAAAGATAAGGAGAATTTATCCCTTTAGTTTAGAGAGTTAATCCCTTAAGATATGAACAGGGATAGGGATAGGAGAGTTTCGAGGGTTAGGGGGAGCCTTGAAGTAGGAGGTATAGAGGAACAGGAAAAATCCTTCGGGATAGGATGAATATCTTGAGATAGGGATAGAGGGGTTTCTAGGGATAGAGGGAGTCTATACGGATAAGGGTAGCCGCGAGGCATAAAGTGAATGGCTTATTGAAACAAGAGGGTTACTAGGAATATGGAGTGTGCCAAGGGATAGAGTGATAAGAATGATGATAAGATATGGGGATAAGAATGGGAAGTTTAGTGGAATAAGTGGAGTCTAGAGGGATAGAGGGGGGTTAAGGGATAAAAGTAAACCCTAAGGACAGGGTTAATACCTTAAGATAGGGATAAGAGCGTTCCGAGGGATAGGGGATGTATCGAGGGATAGAATGTATCCCTTCAGATACAGTAGGAGTGGGTTTCAAGGGATCGGGACAATTTTGTGGGATAGGGTGTTCCAAGGGATAGGGACAGTGGGAGTTTATTGAGATGTGGGGAGTCCCTTAGGTTAAATCTCTTGGGATTGGGCGAATCTAATGAAAAGGGGAGAGTTCAATGGGATTAAAGGAATTCTCGAGATAGAGGGGGAGGGGGGTGGTCCTTTGGGATAAGGGAAGCCCATTG
Source organism: Synergus itoensis (assembly GCA_904066005.1). Taxonomy (NCBI): domain Eukaryota; kingdom Metazoa; phylum Arthropoda; class Insecta; order Hymenoptera; family Cynipidae; genus Synergus; species Synergus itoensis. Next base: position 12,860 of record CAJFCP010024464.1, on the reverse strand, counting down.
GTATAGGGGGGGAATACATGGGGATAGCTGGAGTCCGAAGAGTCAAACAGCCAAGGTGGAATGCACTATGACAAAATGCAGTTACACATAAAAAAAATCCGAACAAGTAACAACTGGGACATCGTACTCCATTGAGTGTTGGTTTTTCACGCCGTTCATCATTTTCCGTGCAAGTTCCTCCCGAAAGAAAAAAGAGAGGAAAAAAGAGATGTAAAAGAAAAAAATAACAGAAATGAAGGCTGAGTAAAGTGTGGACTGTCACGGTGTTGGCGAATGTGGTGGAATGGAAAGAGGGGTAGGAAGGCTAGTGGAGGTGGGAAGGGAGGGGAGGAGGAATAGGACCAGAAGATACAGTGTGTTGGAACGTGACGCCATTGTCCACAAAACTGTGAAATATCATCTATCCCCACGCATACCGAAATCCATTGTTCTCCATTCGTTATGACGTGTTGCTACATACGAGAAGAGAAAGAAAATTAGAGAAAAATTTCGTGATGGAATACTCATCTGGATAACGTACATCACCTGTCCAATGCACAGATATATACAAGAAGCAAAAAATGAACACGACGGAATAGTTGAGGACTTTTCCGAAGACTTTTCGAAACCAAAAGTTGCTCCTAGCGACAGTGACGAACAATTTCAATTTCCTCCAGTCAAAATCAGAGTTGCATTTGAAATTGTGTGAGGCACACGGAAAAAATATGTCCTGTAAAAAGTGTAGAATTAGTCCAGGAGTTTTGGACGGGTACCAAAATATTGGAGATCTTGAATGACTTTTAATAAAAGGTTTCAAACTTTTCAATACTAAATGCAAATGAGTCTTGGAAATTCTCTATAATAGTCCAGGAGAAATAGTTTTGTATTTACTGAGGAGCTGGTATTACAGAAAGTTCTGGACAGTCTAGGAAAATTCTGCGCCTTGATGTGCGCAATCGACCACCAGCCGGCAGCCGATTAAAGTGAATAAGTCTCCTATTATAAAAAGAACATGCATTTCAGCTAACTTCATAGCGTTACCTTACTGCTCACTTCATGCGTAACCACTGGTTACGCATGAAGTGAGCAGTAAGCCTAATGACGTAAGCGTACTAACCTCAAAATATTTCAAATACGATCGGGCTCGTGATTATATGTATAAAGGATAAAGGATTAGAAGTGCGTATTTCGTAAGTACCAACTTGCATTAAATAAGTTACCTAATTCTTTAATTTCACATTTAATTTTAGTGAGTTTCAAAGCTCAATCTATTAAAATCAACTTAATTTCTTTATTTTCCATTTTTGTGAAAAAAGTATTCAGTAATGTAATTAATATCTCACTAAGAGAGGTTTTAGGTTATATCAATTTCATCAACAAATGAATTTTGAAACTTAATATTTTTTTGTATTCAAAAAACAGAGGACAATAAAAAAAGTCCTTTATAGATTATACAAGATGGACCATTTTGAAGAAGAGGTAAGATACTTCATGAGAATTCTTTTTCTTTCAAGAAAACTCCAATAGTTTGAAAGGTATCACTTATCATTTTTATATAAGTTTATGAACTTTTTCATTTTTGAACAGAATATTTTTGCATTAGTGGGTTCATTCACAAAATACTTGATGTATATTTGAGGAATTTCGAAGAACCCCGATTGTGAATTTAAATTTTTATATCTTTCATTATTTATAGATATTTTCTGGAACACTTCGTACTCCGAATCCCATTTCTGTGGAAAATGCTGAACCAGCTGTAGCTCTTTATCAGTTTCAATCGTCTCAAAATCCAAGTAATTTGAGCATTTTAGATCTGTCGCATGCATCTACTACTACAAATTTTTCTTTCGTAGCAAACATTCCTGAGGTATGTTTATAATCTATTATTAGCGATATTTTTTTTTGCAATTTTTTGTTAAATAATATTATGGGTTTTAAACTTAAAAAATAAAAAAAAAACAATTAAATTGACATAACCTTAATCGAAAAAATTATTTGCATAGAAACAAGGAATATAAAAGTAAGAGCAAATAGATTGAAATTAATTTTTGTTCTATTTTCCCTGCTTGTATAAATCGTTCTTTATTTTTTTTAATGGTCGGATTTTAAAACGATATTTTTATTTTGAAAGGTTGTCTTGGAAGAAAGCAATAATGAAACTGGGGACTTAACTTCGAAAGTTATCATCGCCGAAATTCCGGTAACAATAACTAAAGATTTACAGGGCTCACAGGCTTGGGCAGAAGATTCTGCTTTTGCTGTACGTATAGCAGATCGACTTTTATAGTACGAACTTTCTTTTTGATTTGATTTTAAGAAAATTTTAAAGCAAAAATAAATGTAAAATTTAAGAATATTCAATATTTAATGTTTTTATAAATGTTATTTATATTAATGAAGGTGATATTCACAGTTTTCTAATATTTCTATTCAATTTTATTTAACTGTTCTTTTTAGAGAATATCAAAGTAGGTATTTAAGAATTCAATACTAGGCTCGAAACGAAAATAATGTTTTAATTTCAATAATTTGATAAAAAATATTTTAACAGGAGTATCGACTATTTAAAAAATTTTCTTATTTTCAATTTAAAATTTTCTTTTTTAAATTTATAATTAAAAATAAGTAGTTTGGCAGCAGCTATTATACTCACGTTTTATCAGTTAACAATAATTCCTAAGGGTTATTATTTTGCAGGAATTGAAAAAGTGGATGGGCAGTGAAACTAATGCGAAAATTGTATTTAAAGCATATGAGGATGGTGATGGCTTTATGACAGAAAAAGGGAGGAGAATTTTAGTTCACTCGTTTATAGAAAAAAAGAAAGCCCAGCTTTTTAAAAGCTACACAGGACAACCATTGGATGAGTGGCAGTACGTAATTTTTTTTAATATTTGTTGATTTTTTATTTTTATTATGAATTTATAGAATACATTAGGTATGTCTAATTATTATTCCACAATATTTTTACAGCATAGATAAGGTAGAATTTAAAGATTATGCCTCAGCAATTGAGAGGATTTTTTCTACGGAGAGTTCAGCAACATATTATACTCCCTTCCGCATTGAAAATGGGAAAAGATTCCAAGCTTGTGGAAAACTTGAGAATCATTTTCAATACATCAAGGGAAAATTGAGAGAAAGTAACATACTGAAACCTCGAAATAAGTCATCTTCAGCATCAGAAGGACAAAAAATAAGTTTATCCTTTGAAGGTTATAATATTTTTATTTTATGGAGTATATTGTAATTAATTACATTACGTTATGGTAATGGTGCATATTTTATTTCAGAAACAGTAGATGATAAATTGAGTTATCTGGAAACTCATTCAGAAGATAAAACTACCGTTAAAGATTATTGGATTAACACTTTTGAAGCACGAAAGGCTATTTTAAAAGTAGAAAAAAAGTCGGTTGAAGAATATTTACAGTTGTACAAACCTTTGCGTGAACAACTAGGACTTGAATTGGTATATTTTCATACACTTGTATTTGAAAGATCAAAACACGAATTTTCAGTTATTAATTGTAATGTCATATGGATGTATGTTTCAGATAGAAATAGATTTCGAATTATTGTTCGAAGGAAAAGGGAAATTGCTTTCCCAAAACTGGAGTTTTGTAAAGCAACATATTGTTAAATTGTTGAAAACCACAGTGCTGACAGACTCTGAAAAGGCTTACTTTGACTTACTTCCAAAATTGCAAAACGGTACTTGAAACTGTAATAATGATTTTTAAAAATTCATTTCCTACGCTTTTAAATTCCTGCTTTTTTAGTTACAGTTTCAATATAGATAAAAAAAAAGAGTATTGCTTTAGTAAATTTTTAAAATATGTCTACAGATGCTGAGGATGTCATACTATTTTACCTGCTAACGAGTATAATACCAGTTACCGATTCTTCGCGAAAGAGAAAGAGAAGGAATAAAAGCAAATCCCAAGAACATGTGTCTGTCAATGACGAGCAAGAAAATGTAGCTCCAAACTCAATTTCTGCTGTTGATGAAGATACAAATTGTAGAAAATTAAAGGGTGACGAAAAACGTAATTCTTACATGCTGCACGTTCCGGTAAAAATATTAATTCTACTTATAGCTGAAAAATTGAGTAACTTTTTGTTTATTTCACTTTGGAATCAGCCTTGTTTTAAACAATGTCTTCTTTACAGATTGCTAATGAGGCCGAAGCAAGCCTAGAAAACTTGAAAACTGTCTTGCATGCCAAGAAACTAACGCTGCAACCACTCACAGTGATCGTCGGATCCTTAGTGGACGTTCGAAAAACGTACTGTGTGATCAATAATTATTGGTACGAAACCAGATCGTTTCTAGATGCAATTTCTTTGACGTTTAAGTCGTTCTTCGTCTTCGATTGCGAATATCCTGAGCCATGCAAGAATATATGGCTCTTCATTCAGCATTCGATGTTTAAAATTAAAGTTCCAGGTGAAAACATCTCTCTTAGAGTGAAAAGTCTCGTAAAACAAGTCGATCACGTTATTCAACAAAATTCGAAAAAATAGACTGTTGGTTAGATTATAATCATTGTGTTATAAAGATGCGTTTTCTTTAATCGACGAATTTCAGTCTATTTTAATTTATTCTTTTTTGTTCAAAGTTTAGGCGTATTTTTTAATACGACGTGTTTAATACAACTCAAAATGTTTAATTGTTTTGCTTGTGGAATGTCATTTGACAATAACAAAAACCTCCTTCTTCACGTAGAATTGTCACATAAATTGTCAAGCCTTTTTAGATGTGAGGAAGCATGGTGTTCTCAAGTTTATTTTCTTTTTGACTCGTACAGAAAACATCGCAATACCAAACATATTTCCTTAGTGTTACCTTACGAAAATGAAAATATTACAGATGTTTGTAAAGATACTTTTCCCTTCGATTCCCCGTGCTCATCAAGTGCAAATGGAACCGAATTGTACGCAGAATCAGAAAGTTCTTTGGATGAATCGGATTCCATATTTGAAAATAATCTTTTGTACGAAGAATCAGTGCCAGTTTCAAGTGGTTGTTCGGAAAAAGCATGTTCATTTATTTCCAAATTGTATAATTTTGCAGATATTCCCAGAAAACGAATTGATCAAATAATAATCGAAGTTTCAAATTTATTAAAAACTGAAATTCAGTCTATAAAACATGACGTCTATAAATTCGCGATGGAATCTAACACAAGCTCGCTGCCTCTAATTGAAATTGAAAAAATTTTAATGAAATATTCAGAACCATTCCAGAACCTACAAACTGAGGCTCAACGTTTTCGACACTTTCAGCAACATCAAACGTTCATACTTCCACAAAATGATAAATTGGGTGAAGTCAAGGTCGTAGTAGAAAAAAAGGGAGAAAAAGTGATAATGCATAAGGAAATAGTTCTGCAATTTATTCCGATTAGTAAAGTTTTAAAACTTTTCTTTGAACTGCCTGGAATTTTCTTGAGCACACAAAAATACTTAGAAAATGTTCGGAAAAATACATTTCTGATTGAGAATGTCGTGCAAGGGTCTCTCTGGAAGAAAAAAACTCAACCTTACGGAAATAAAATTGTGTATCCTGTGGAGTTATATTTTGATGATTACGAAAATAACAACCCTCTCGGGAGCCACAAAGGAGTTTCAAAATGCGGTTGTATTTATTTAAGAGTGAGATGTCTTCCTCCAGAGTTGCAGTCTAAGCTAGAAAACATTTTTATGTTTATGCTATTCAATTCCAAGCATCGAGTGCAATTCACGAATAAAATAATTTTCAGTCGAGCGATTGAAGAACTTAAGGTACTTCAGGAAAAAGGTATATCGATTACGGTTAACGGTGAGCAAAAACAGATCTATTTCGAGCTAATAGTAATTTCGGGCGACAATTTAGGCATTCACTCCATTCTTGGTCTCGTTGAGAGTTTTTCTGCGAATTTATTCTGCCGCTTTTGTTTAACGGAGAATAAAAAACTTAATTTAATATTCAACGAACGTGATTGCGTCCTTCGTAATAAGGAAAATTACGAAACCTTGTTATCTGCAAATAAAGTGTCCATTTCTGGAATAAAAGAAAACTCTGTTTTCAACCAGATAGACAATTTTCATATTACTGAAAACCTAACTGTTGATCCTCAACACGACCTTCTTGAAGGAGTTTTACGCTACGACGTACCTATAATACTGGACGATTTAATATATAAATGCAGTTTTTTTACTCTAGAAGATCTAAATTTGAGACTGGCTGGATTCAATTATGGAACCGATGACAATCTTAACAAGCCACTTGCACTTTCCAAAAATCAAATAATTAATCATTATCTGATTATTTCATCAGCTGAAATGCTAAATCTCATCAGAAGTTTATTTCTAATAGTTGGACCGTTCGTGCCTGAGGAAACTGTCCAATGGCAATTACTTATAAAATTGCGACGAATCGTAGAAATCTGCTTTAGCAAAGTTGTGGATAGTTTAACATACAAGTTGCTTGATATTGAAATAACGGAATATTTAAGTACATTTTCTGATACGTACCCAAATCAAATGAAACCTAAACATCATTTTTTGGTACATTATTCGCGAATAATGAAAGAAGTCGGTCCTCTTCCAAACTGTATGCGTTACGAAAGCAAACATCGAGAGGGAAAAGTATCTTCTCATGTAGCAATTTGTCGAAAAAATGTTTGCCGCACTATTGCCATTAAGCATCAACTAATGCTGAATTATCGTTTTTTAAATGAGGATGCTTCCAATTCTCCGTTTATATCAGGATCTACAAAAAATATCCTCGTTCACGAATTAGATGATGTTCAGAATTTCCTACACTTGATTCCACAATCTGTTACAAATGGTGTTGCTTCGACAAATTGGATAGAGTACTTAGGCCACAAGATAAAACGTAATAGTATAATTACAATTTTTTCAGAAAATGGGCCACAATTCCATCTCGTCCACACAATTTTAGTTAATGATAAAGAGCTTCAAATAGTGTCTAAAAGGCTTGATGATTGCTTCTTCGACGAGCATTTACAAGCTTATAAAGTTTTCGACGATGACTGCTACATATATTGTATGTTAAAATTACAAGATATTGCGTTCAACGTAATTGTTACTGTTAGAAATAAGTTGGCTAACGGGTACAATTATATACCAAAGAACTGGATATGAAAAGGCATAATATAGGGTTAAGAGTTTTTGTAATTTATAAAAATATATCTCGAATTATGACACTGCACTTGTCTATTGCATTGTTTATTTCATTATTGCATATAAAAATATATGTATGTTCCTCTTCTTTTTATAGTAAAAACATGTTTTCAATCTTTCCAACAACCCAAATTCAAAATTTTTAATAAAAACAAAATTACTTGGAAATTATAAAATAAAATAAATTAAATTCCTTATCATTACTCAATAAGATTTTCCATGAGTTATATTTATTTTAAAGGATGATTCAAAGAAATTTTCTTTGAATCAAAAACAAAATTTTCATCGAAAAATCCTATAAAAAATTACTTACAATACAAGCCGATTAAATTCCGAAAACGTTTCTTATTTCTTGAATTTTTAAGATAAGAAAAGATAAAAATAAATGAAATATTTTCTTTCATAACTAACAGAATGGATTTTTTGGGCTCCAATTACAATTAATTTTTATATGTATATTTCAAGTTATTTTAGAGAAAAATATTTATCTTACTCATATTATTAATCTTCCATCTCTTATAAAACTCACGAAATCTTAAATATTAAAACATTAAAAATAATCAAATAACACAGTTATAAAAAAAATGTAAGTAAAACATGTTAAAATCAAGTGAATATCACTTGGGTCACTACCCATTTTTGAACCCGGCACTGGACGTTTCTCACAAGCGGTGAGAATTTGACTGGTTACTATATAAGGACCATTTCGACCCATATATTCAGCGTGCGATATTCTTCGTGTTAGTGAACTGCGTTGTATGTAATAGTGTTAAGTTAGGTTAGGTTATAGACTTAAGATTGTGTGCATTAGATAAGTGAAAATACGTTTCTTCGTGTGTTAACTGTGTGAACTTGTAAACAAAAGACTACAAATCTTGTGTCTGCTTCGCTTTTTTTATTTTGCTTTAGAACCCTTCATATTTTCCCAGACTGTCTTGGAAATTATACTCGCTGCCTCTTCACTTTTTCCTAGACTGTCTTAGACATTTTTTCTAGACAGTCCAGGACTTTCTGTGGTTCTTTCTTGCACTTAGTATTGAAATATCTTGTAAGTACTCAAGGAAAGAGGTTATGAAGTTTTACAACATTTTGGTACCCGTCCAAGATTCCCAGACTGAGTTCTAGACTTTTTATAGGACATATTTTTTCCGTGCAGTCAAATAGAAAGTAGAATATTTAATTAAAGATGATTTCATATCGCCAGAATGACGGTATCCAAATACGATTGACATTTTCGTGTTTAATAATATTACACATTTTACAATATGTATGTAGGTAGAAGTATTTGCTTAGACAGAAATGATTTTTATTGTCTTAGGAAAAATCGGGATACATTTTTTATTTTAATTATCAATTTTTCTAATCTTGGTTCATTTTCTTTTTCTTTTTGTGGAAATAAATAGCCTCCTTTCAAGAAACTGAGAATAAAAATTCAAAGAGGTAACGGAGTCGTCAAGTTAAGACGCGTCTTGAGAACGTAGATCGGAGATCTCCAGGGATCCTAGAGATCAGTTTTACCGGGCGATCGATCTCCAGATTGGTACGAAATGCGAGTGCACGCCGCGTGGTTTACGGCCCACGCAGCCGAGTTTCAAGATAACACGCGAGCGAAATGGAATGAAAGAGGAAGACAGATCGCTATACATGAAATTTATTAGACCGTGACATGGCGAAACTTTTCATAAAAAAATGTGTATCTCAGTTGTAGACGACTCTCCTTGAATCCCCATCGTCATGGTCTCTTATCGACCAGCCTAATCCCGAAGACCAGTTTGGTTCAAATAAATAATAAACTTCATCTTCAACGTTTGGCTAAGGATTTATGGAAAATTTCAATTCTTTTTCAGTCGAGTATAGAAATTTAAAAAGAAGAGCGGAAATTTTTACAAACACCTTTTTCGGCCCACTTTTCCGAGTCTATTTTCCAATTCTTTTCTCCCACACTTTTTTTTTAATGTATTTTTAAAATCCATTTTTATACTCTATTTTTAAAATCTATTCCATTGAAAAATTTCAAGACATTTTAATGATTTTAAGTAATTAAACCGCTGCATCATAGAAGGGAATATACATTTTTTTCGTCCAAGCGCAAACGGATCCTGACAATGTAAAAATTACAAATTAAAAAAATTTTTTTTCATGTTATGCAATCAAAGGCCACCTGCAGTGATAAGAAACTAGATTCCTCCTAGATTACCTAGACACTAGTCAGTACCTCACTCGAAACAGCGTTACATTCCTCACTAGTAACTGACAAGTTTCCTAGTTGGGTGATAACCAGACGTAGGGAAAAATTGACTAGAAACTTGCATAAAACTAAGACCAACCCAAGTGCGAATTGCCGGAGGTGAAAACACGGCCCAGGTTTGGTCCAATTTCGGCAGCCAAAGATCGGCTAACATTATTGGGCCAATATCGGCATTTTAATCAGCACAGTGTGGGCCAGTTCTGGCTGCCTATATTGGTTATTTAAATTTGCTGATCTATTGCCGATGCTTGGCCCAACAACGGCAAATTATTGGGACAAGAGTCACATTTACTACGGCGAATCATATTTTACTTCGGCAATATTTTTGCCGACTCTCGGTCACTGCTGGGCCGTATGTGACTTCGCACTAGGGAAATTCAACTAGGGCGCCACGATTAACAATAATTCGATCTTGAGCTTCAATCCACTGAATTAATGCCAAGTTGAAATGCCTGGGAATGAGGAGATTCGCCCTTACATTTACAGTGTGTGCACTTTATATCAGGGAAAGCAGCCGCGAATCCAAATCACGTTTGGCGCGAGGTCCGCAAGATATGATGTCGGGGCGGGCATATCCCATTGTTCTTCGAGACGCATTACGGCGAGAGAATAAAATTAGGTTAAGTAGCGGTTAACCTCGTCCGGCTCTACCAAAGTGACTGAACGAACCAAGTCGTTGAAAAGGCACCCGGATTCTTCACGAAGAGAAGTGTCTGTGGGCGAAAGATGTCCTCTCGGGAGGAGAGAAAGAGAGACAGAAAGAGTGAAGGTGGGGCGAATAATAGTTCGCAAAAGAAGTCACATCGCGATTCGGGACGTAGAATGCGTCTCAGCGAACACCAGACGAGTTTCCTCCTCCCTCCTCGTTATCTCGAAGATAACCAGAAACATACGGAAGAGAGAAAAAAAAAATTTTAATCTCTCACGCTCCTCTCTTTTACTCTCTTCCTCCTCTCTCTAGAGATGCACTTCGTGATATAAGTGCTACTCGTCTTCAGCCGAGAGAGGAATTTTTATTGACGTCAGGGTCTGGATTTTAATCTCGTTACTAAATGCTGAATTAACTGGAATTATGTAAATTAAGGATTCCTGTTAAGAAAAATTAGACAAAGCGTTCACAAAGACTAAGTACTGTACTACCTATTGTCATTAAAAACGGTGAAACTGTAATTTTTAATTAAAAATAGGTGTCAAATAAAAATACTTAGATTTATTATTTGCAAAAGTTTTTCAAACCAGAAATCCACTTCCTGCGACAAAAATAAAATCAAGGACAATTCCGGAATATTTTCAATTCCCGGACAATTTTCGGATTTCCTTAATTTCACGCGCAGTAATAGAGATCCTGAAAACTATAATAGGTAGGGGTTCTTTATTATTATTATTATTAGGGGTCTTCCATAAACCACGTGCCCAATTTCAGCCACTTTTTGACCCCCCCATTTGATCCACCGCGGCATTCTTATCGACCCACCCCTCCCCCTAGGGTGCCACGTGGTTTTTTAATTTCTTGTAAAACGGAAATAAGACATAAAATTATGAGGTTTATTTATTTTTTTAAGAAAAACCTGGGTCAACAAATGGCGACTGATTGTTTGAGAAAAGAAGTAATTAATACGTTTTATTTTTTTAACACCTAAATGTCAGTTTTTCCCTACGTCTGGTTATCACCCAACTAGGAAACTTGTCAGTTATGCGCCCTGAACGCATTTTTCCAGGAATTTAGTAAGTTTTACTATTTAAAATTGTAATTTTTGCTAAGAAAATTGCAAACTCTGCTTTTTCATTACAAAAGTTACAATTTGAAATAACAAAAGTTACTAAATTCAAGGAAAACTGCATTCAGAGCGCATGTTAACTATTTTAAATGGTAAATTCAGTCATTGTTTTCCGTGTGCTTACGTAGATTTAATAAAATTATTTCCATTTATGAAATGAAATATAAATTCTTTTATTTGCAAAAATATAAAATAAATTATATATTTTCCACTCCTCGTTCATTCATTATTTTCAAGATCTTCATTTTCAACATTGTTGGCATCGTAATGAAGACTCAATTTCAGATGATCTATGTAGAATCTCTGTTGAACCAAGAAATTCATCTGAGTTATGTTGAAGATCCTCAGTATTGCATTCATCCATCTGAACTCGATGAATCTAAAAATAGAAAACGATTTAAAAGTCTAGTTTTTCCCCATTTCCGCCCTACGAGTTACTTGAAAGTAACTCGTAGGGCTCCTAGGTAACTCGTTAAGAAAAAACTAGACCAATTTCTACTAGCCCCCCCCCCCCATGTGGACCTACATGACCTTTCATCGAACCCCTCCACTCCCCTAAAGAAATCACGTGGTTTATGGAAGAGCCCTTATTATTATTATTATTATTATTATTATTTTTTTTTTTTATTATTATTAAGTATTTTTGACAGTGTGCACGCGCATACTGAATTATAATTAAGTGCAAAATTATCTTTTACCTCCTTTTGGAAAACAAACTTTTTATTATTCACATAAAAAAAGAGATTTATCGGACAAATTCTTTCAACACGATGTGTATTACAATTTTTGAGAATTATAAAAAATCATCTATCAGGGTCCGTAATTGTGACGCCCCTGGCGATAACAAATCCTTTCTGAATGTGCCCTCTAAAAAGTGAGTATTTAAGAAACGGAGGACGTGCGGACGGATATTTTTTTGAATCAGGCCAATTAATTTCCACGCGAGTCTTATCGCGATTCTTCGGCGATGACTGCGAGCGAAAAGCAAGAGTCGAAGAGGATAGTTTATTCCTGGCGACGCAGGGCGACGGAGTTCACCAAGGCAAGGAGAGAGGAAGAAGACGAGGTGGTGGAAAGAAGATGAGAAGAGGGCCCACTCAGTGCGAAGAGGGCCGCAAAGACGAGGTCAACGTTCCTCTGGAGGTACATTGCCTCGAGGGTGAAGGGGTAAAGGAAGAACCAGACAGGAGAGAGGAAGAGCGAGTGACAGGGCCGTAAATAGATGGACCCAGGTGCGAGAAGACCCAAATAATTTGAATATCAAAAAATTGCATTAAGGGTGTTGGAAAATCGGACTTAGAATTTTTGCCATGTTAAAACCCGACTATGTACGGCACTGTCATCATATATAATTTTCGAAGGGTTTTTAGGAGAACAAAAAAAAACTCAC